>JBBYHL010150784.1:11596-27123 GCA_038381835.1 Adansonia madagascariensis | reverse complement strand
ATTCATGCAAAACATGAAGCAAAGCATATCATGATATTAGCATGGATCATGGCCAAAATCATAGGGCTAAAATGAGGGTTTTGATCACTCAAACACATCTAAACATGCATCAAAACGTTAACATTAGAATCAAACAAAAATGTATGAAACCTAGAAAAATCATAGCCAATCATGAAAAGCTCACTAAAATGTCATACTTATGTAGCCAAAAAAGAAATAACAAGGAGAAATATGTTGAAGCTTTAATATCTTCCTTTGTTTTTCCTTTTCTTAGCTTTTTTCACACTTTTCCTTTACTTTTTTTTCCTTGTTTTCCCTTTGTTAAATTTTTTTGTTGGGGTTTAGAGGGATGAAAGCGAGTGTGAATGTGTAAGAAAAAAATGCAAGGCCTTTCTAAAGTGGCATTTATACTTTTTTTATCAATCAAAAATCGGTCCCTTAGTCCCTGCTATGTGTTTTTAATATTCTATTAGCCAATGACCTTTAATCTTTGGAGCAAGAAAGTTCTTCATTAACCAACAATGTATTTATCATTTAAAAATAACAAATATGCCATTTTTAGAAGCCTAAACTACCTTTGCCCATTCTTGATTTTCGCATGAAATATCTCTAGGATTCTATCATCTATTACATATTAGGCCTCTTCTAATTAAAATGAAAATTAGATCCAATTGCATTTATATGAAATTAAGCCTAAAAAGTAAAATACATGGACAAATAGACCTAATTTCATTTAAAATAAGTTCATCATAACCTGGCCTTAAATTATGAAATTTTTGGAGTAATAATTATGAAAAAAATATAAAAAAGAGTTTAGAGATTTTAAAGCAAAATGGCTCAAATTTTTTGAATTAATGCTAATTTATCAATACATTACTATGATGTATCGATACATTAACTTAATTATTGATACATTATTGCTGAAAAACCAATTTTGGTACCACCAGGCCCTTGTATATGTATAAGGTATCAAAATTCAAACCTTAATATTTGAAAATTTTGAAAGTTAGAGCTAATGAATCAATACCTTAAGGGGTGAGTTATAAAAAAATTTGTAAATTTTTCATGTTTTGCTCAGTTTTGGCTCCACGTTTACTCTACTTTAACTCAGGATTATAGATATTGGACTTAGGCATAAAAAATGGCCTTGATGATGGCTAAGGATGCTTGCATAATGTTTATGGAGGCTTAGACAAAATTATCATCTACAACTCCCATTCTGGCTATTACTGAGTATCAGGAACAAAGTAAAGACCTGTAGATGCCATTTTGTCCAGGGTATGCTGAAGTCTTTTAAGTACCTGTGAAAAAAAAGGGAACAAAGTTAATAAAGATTGTTAAGTTGGAAACATAGCTTTGGCAGCAATTCCAAGTTTTAGAAGGAATAAAAAAGGATAGAGGATAAAAACCCTAGATTGCATTCCCTAAGTTGGACCTATCTTTAGATTTGACTTAAAAAAATACCTCAATTTTACTTCGAGGCTCAATCTAACAGGTTACACTTAAAATGAAAAAGACCTCAATTACGTTCCAGGGCTTGATTATTTCTAAGAAAATAGGTTTGACTTAAAAGGAAAAAAACCTAGATTGGATTCCTAGGCTCGACCTATTTATAGGAAACTAGGTTTAACTTAAAAAGAAAAAACCTAGATTATGTATCTAGGCTCGACCTATTTCTAGAAAAATAGGTTCGACTTTAAAGGAAAAGACCTAGTTTTGTTCCTAGGCTTAACCAATTTCTAGGAAAATAGGTTTAACTTAAAGATAAAAGATTTTGGTGCCCAAGGTTTTACTTGGATGATCTTCTGATTCTTGGAGATTTTTAGTACTAAAAGTTCTCATTCAGAGGATCTTTTGATTTCTGGCAAGGGCTAATTAAAATCTATGAGTTTGATGCCCATCCTGATTAATGGCAACTGCTATTTAAAATATTATTAGCTATCCTAATAGTATCTAAGAATTTTTGGCACACAATATTTGCATTTCTTGAATCAAATCTGTATACATATACTAAGACCATAATTTTTCATGATACTTAAAGTTGACTATATCGATGTTCTTTATATCCTCTAAAAAATCAAAGGAGATTTCAACTGTTTTCGTATGGAATCATTTAAACTTTCTGAGAAGGTTACATAAATTCCCAAACATTCATTTATATTTATGTCAACAAATCCCTTGTACAAATTTAGTCTATAGAGCTCCATGTCATAAACTGAAAGCAGAAGATTTAGTTTAACCATGAGTTCTTCCAATATCCATTGTATGCAATGTTCAATAAAACCTCTGTCAACATCCATCAAGACCATAAAACAAAACACAAAAACAATTCAACAATTATAAATAAGATAAAAATCATCATAAATCTTTAAAAACAAACACATCAAACTCAAAATACAAAGAGATCGCAATAAACTATGCATTTATATTGAATATTATATAATAGCAAATAGAGAATAGAAATCAAAACTATATATATAGAGAATATAAATAGATGCAAAACAAAATGCAAAAAAAAAAAAAGAATATAACTATAAATTAACAATATACTTATGCATACACACAAACATCTACTAAGGCAAACAAAAAATAGTAGAAAACCTTAACTTTTTTAGCGACCAAATGTAAAGAATATTATAACAAACAAAGACGACATGATGAAATACCAAAGATAATATATAGGCATGTATGTGTCTATATATGTATATATAAGATGTGCATAAACATTCCGTAAAAGCATTAAGGGACACCATTAAATAGCAATGAAGTCACACCTGTAAATTAGATAGCTAAGGTTTGAAGCACACTTTACCTGAAGATTGTGTCTCATTATAAATAGCAAATCAATGAAGTTAATAGACATCGGATGGTTAAGAGTAACCATGGTTTGGTGAAGAAAAGACTCAAGCATTGAATACATAAATCTACTGAATCTTTTTTACCATGGAATTATCCATGCCCAATAATCAACCAATCATGTGGAAAACCATACCTCACTTAAATTCTACTATACTTTTTCTCTGATTTTTTTATTTATGACAAGTTGACTTCCCTCTAATCCGAACATATATGTTAAAGAGTTGTCTATCCTTTTATACTATGTTAAAAGGGTTAGTTGTGTTAGTATCACAAGTTAAACAAATATTAACTCAACCAATGAAATTACTTGAAAATTTATAAAAGTATCAATAATAAAAATTAAAGGCTAATTACATAAAAATAACAAATTAAACATGTAGTTGAATTTTTTTTATTTTGATCACTCCATTAAAACTAACTTTTAATTATGCACTAATTAAACATATTATTTTCAAAAGTCAACAATTGCTTTTTTATATCAAATATCATTTGTAAAACAAAAGGATAAAATAAAACTAACTTTTGATTATGCACTAATTAAACATATTATTTTTAAAAGTTAACAATTGCTTTTTTATATTAATTATCCTTTATCCTTTATTGAACAAAAAGATAAAAAGATTTAATAGTGGTAACTACAATTCAATCACATATTAATTAAACCTCTAATTTCATGATTAAACATTTTTTTCATTCAATGAAAATCTTAATGATGTACTACATTTTGCATACAGTTTATCACCTTTTATCAACAATATTTTATTTGTATTCTAATTCTTGGCATAGGTGGCAGAAATGCTAAAACCAAAATTAACGTAATAACTTGTATAAATATAACATTCATATATTATGAATAAAATATCTGTATATTAGACATAGCCAAAGCACAAATGAGTATCTTGATGAACATAGGTCATGTTTAACAACATAAATAAAGGCTTTATGAATACATAAATGAAAAACTAAATATATGCAAAAATATAAACTGATATCAAATATCATCATTTGCTTTTTGTTTCCCGACAAAAACAAAAACAAAGGCAACAATCCAATTAGCTTAACAAAAAATACAAATAAAACACTTGTAGACAAAATCAAAGAATTTCAATATACCCTAAACACTGCCTTTAAAATAACCTAGTTGGGAATAGTTCTTTCTTAACTTTTGAAGTAATTTTATTGGGTAAAGAAACACTGTAAAATTTATTGAATAGTTAGTTCAAAAATATTACATGACATAAAAACATAAACTTATAATTAATAACTGGTTTGTTTATCAGGTTCTATTGTACTAATAGAAAAAGTTGATCCTAAGCTTCACTATGAGAGGTGAACACAAGGTATTCCCCAATAAAATCCTTTGGCAGCATCTCTAAACCTTCCATTCTAGAAATAGTTGTTTCAAATAATGAAACTTCTTTCCTAGTCTATGTCAATAAAATTTGTTCCCTATAGTCTATTAATGAAACATTTTCCTCAAAGTCTTCGATAAGAGAGATAATAGAACTAGCTTACAGAACAGATTCTTTGAAAATCTTGACTACTCTATATCGATCATAAAATAACCAGACCAAACTGGTTAGTTTAATCGATTCAACTGGGAACTGACAAGTCCAATGGTTTATAACAACAAATAAAGTCATATTCTTTTTGAACCAAATAAAATCAATAAAAAATAGATAATCAAAAATAAAAAAAATAAAAAATTGGTAGAACTAGTTTTAATATATAATACCCAAATTTAAACTAAATTGACCCAAATTTATGCTACATTTTGAGTCCAAAATATAACTTAACAGTAAGAACCCATGCAAACCTATGTAACCTAAAAACTTTAAACCCAAATCCAAAGGAAAGACCAAAAAAAAATCAGCATTAAACATTCTATCATTCCCTTTTACCCTAAATCCCTATAACTTTGCCCCACCATTATCTTCGAAGTTGACTGCCAGGCAACAGCTACATCGTCTGCAAAGCTGTCACTTTAAGCCTGATAAAAAAAATTCAAAGTAGCATCGAGCCACTGTTAAGTACTAAAATTAAAGCAACTTAATCTTATTCAAACAAATGATTAAAAATTAAAAAATAAATAAAAGAAAATAATAATGATAAAGCAAATAATAAATATTAAAAGCTCAGGATTACAATTTCCCTCAAGGCTTTATTTAAATCTATTTTACCCTTTTAACTTGAATAATGATAATCAGTATTAACCTAGAGTTCTAATTTATTTATAAGTATCTTCCAATGGTCTTGTAAAAATATCTCTTAACCATTTTACTATATTTCTATGTAAATTGAATTAAAAAAAAACTCATTAAGCTTAGACTCCTATTTAGTTACATATGACATGCTTGTGTATTCCTATCTAACATGTGAATCAATTCATCATAATAAATGAATATTAAACATATGTCATTCAATCTAAGTCTGAACACAAATTTTCTTTTTTCAAGTTCATTAGATACCAAATCAATCTAATTGGTGATCGAGAAATTAGAAGCATTAAGAACAAGATTGAACAAATAACTTAAATTAAGAAAAGATAATAAAATAATTCAAACTACATATTGGGTTTTATTGTAACCCTAAAAAATAAGTCTAATTCATAATAAATATATAGAATATAAAATTTACAAGAAAGATAAAAAGAGTAAAGGAAAAAAAAACTAAGAGTTTATCAGGCCTTCAGTCTTCAAGCTTCTTCAAAATCTCTCTAACTTCTTGAATATTATGATAGCTGCCTTCCTCTTCAGGAATTAGTTTAACAATAAAAACCTAAAGTGTTCTCCAAAATCCCTAACCTTAAGGAGTCCTATTTATAGCCAAAACCCTGGAAAAGAGAAACTTGGAACATAAATAGCTTGAATAATTTATTTTTGGAAATTGTCAGGCTAGGTCCACTTTGTTTCTCTATTAAGTTGTTGCACTTTTGAAAACTCTTTCGAGATTTGACTTACAAAAATATGAAAATATTAAATAACTATATAATTTAAATATAAAGTAAATAAATAAAACTAATATAAAATAAATCAAAAATTAATTAAATATAACTAAAACCTCTGCGACTTTGCTACTTTGATGCACAAAATGAGACTGAATAACTCTACTTTATAAAGTTATCACAATAGCTGCCAACCGCCAACTCCAGGTCCACTGGCCAATTAGTTCTCGCTTTCACTTTTTTTTTTCAAAACCACTTCAAAGCTCAAGCAAGGATATAGTAAAAGTGTTTATATTACTTATTAGCTTGTTTAATTACTTTCCTTTTGGATGTTCTAAACTTGTTTGTTGTCTATGTATGTAAATGACATTTTTATTTTGAATTTTTGACATCGACTCTTTCTTATTTTTTATGAATATCCAACAAAATCATAATAATAATAATAATAATAATAATAATAATAAAATTCTATGACATTTAGATTAGCATTCTCAGACCATTTAGCTAACACTAAAAAGTATATTCTAGATAGATCTTAGCATCTCGCAAGTTAAAAGAATATTACTTCAAAGACACCTAGGTTGTTTGGTTGAAAGTGTTTTTCTCTTTTCAAATGAAGCAATGTTGGTCATAATGATGATATTAAATAGTACAAAATTTGTTAAATTTAAAATTTTTAAAAATAATAATTAATATAAATTCTTTAGATAACGATGACAATAAGTGACATAAAAATTCGTTGGATTAAACCATTTAAAATTTTATTAACATTTTTTATCACATATGTTGTACATAATACTTATATTTTATTTATTCTAAAAATACATGAATACTCGTTTTGTCGATTATCCTATAATGGCGGACTTCTTTTTTAAAAAAACAATGCATTTGGAATATTGTGAATCGAATGGCATAAACAAAATTGTCACAAGCCAAGTAATGGTTTTAATATGCAAATTTGGAATATGCCCTTACAATATATTATATATTACTTTTGAAAGCATATTAAATTCATTTTTTATTCTTTACATACGAAATAGTGTATGCGATTTTGTTTACATTTGTGATACTTGCATGGATACCACTGATAGCTCTGCACTATGGAGTCAACCATCATCATTCTTACTTTGTCTTATACAACTTGTTGTAGTCAGTGGTATCAATGGTATTAGTGATATCCATGCATGCAACTTCGTTCAAAATCAAACATACTAGCGCGGATACCACTGATAGCTCTTCTTTCCACTGCATCTTTTTCCATCATTCTCAATCTATTTGTTCAAAATCTATTGTTGCTTGGGTTTATGTAGTGGAAATAAGAGGTAATGATGGGAAAATATGTATACATGTACTTTTTGTTCTAAAGTTGTGAAGGGTGGAGGCATTAATAAAATGAAAATGCATCTTGCTGACTAAAAGGGGTGATATTGGGCCATGTAAAAAAGTTTCTATGGATATGTTTGTTTCAGAATGCAAGAAAACTTAAATGAATTTCAAGAACAAAATAAAATAGAATGAAATGAGTAAAGAAGAAAGAATCCATTCTGGCATAGTGTACATTAATTTTAAAGTGAAATGCCAAAAAAAGATGTTAGAATTCCTAAAAACGGTAATGGTTCATCAAACAGAAAGAAGAAAAAAGTTCGAACATTGCTTCTTATTTTCCTAGTGGCATTAATGTTAGATCATAACCTACTATTAAGGCTACATTACAAAGAAAAGAGAGGTGGCATCAAGTAGACTGGGCTATTGCCTTTTTTCTAGATGCTTGTATTCTAATTAATGCTGCAATTCATTTTATTTCTAGCTAATGATTGATGCTATATCACACATGGCTTTGAGCTACAAAGGTTTTACATGCTATGCTTTGTGAACCAACTTGTTAGAGGACTCAAAAAATAATTGCTATTGCTTTTTAATTCTTATAAAAGCATTTGGGCTAAATGTGAATGCACAAAAATAAAAAATGGTTAGAAGGACATAAGCAGAGATCTTTGATCAATTTCCTTATTTATTGTCTAAAAAGAATATGTTTCATCAAATATGTTAATGCATTAGACATAATTTCATATGCTTAAACTCTTTGCAATTTGTTTGCTAAGATTGTAAAGATTGTTGGTCCGCAAAATGTGGTTCATCTAGTTACAGATAATGCTTTGCCAACTACAAAGCTATTGGGAGATTTTAAAAGATATTACTAAAATACCTCGTGTGAAGAGTTTCGTTTAGTGTACTTTTTCCATTATTGTTTTTATGTATAAGCATAAGTGGACTTTAAGTTGGTTAAGAAGAAAAGATGGGTGGACAAAAATTTTACGGCCTAATGATACACGCTTTGCTATAACTTTTGTTGCCTTAAAAATTCTTTATAATCATAAGTGTGATCTGCAAGATATTATTACTTTTAGAGAGTTTTAATACTTGAAATGCGTTCAAATCAATGAAAACAAAACAAGTCAAGAATTATTTATTTTTGGAAAATCAATTTTTGGAATTACCGTTTAGTGATTATTAAAATTGTGTCTTCACTTGTATAGTTGTTGAAAGTTATGGATTCTGATGAAATATCAGCTTTGAGTTATTTTTATGAAGGAATATTGAGCGCAAATAAGGCTATCAAGGAAACATTTAAGAAAAGAGATTGATAAGCCTTATATTTCAATTTTAGAGGAGAGATGAGTGCCAACTACGCCAAGATCTCTATGTTGCTACTTATTAGTTGAATCCAGCCATTCAATATGATAAGAAAAACTGTTATCAAACCCTAAATATCATGGATAGGCTGCTAACTGACAAATATATTGCATGTGGTAGCAAAAAATGGATATATGACTTTTTTATTTTTTAAGAGCATAAAAGTAGATTCAAAAGTGGGTTAGCTATTACTTCTAGCAAAACTACAAGGCCAAGTAAAATAAATTAGTATCTAATCCAACATTTTTTTTAGAATTATAATGAAATAACATGAATTTTTTTATTTATATACTAAATTTTTATTTTTCTTAATGAGTAGTAAATGTTTTTTTTGAACATGGTGCTCACAAAAATTGGTAATAAGAATTCTTAGTCAGATAGCTTCATCCTTTGGTTGTGAACGAAAATGGATTGTGTTTAAAAGAATACACATAAAACAAAGAAATTGGTTAGAACATCAAAGGCTAAATGATCTTGGCCTTGTTCATTATTCATTTGAAGAATAGGTATGTAGTTATAACTAATACCTTATGCACTTTTAATTTTTTATTATAATTATTTTTTACTGATTTTTATGATTTTAAAAATTTTTTAATTACTTAATATCAACAAATTGGTTGAACCGATGATCAAACCAATTGAACCGATTAAACAAGGAATTGTTTCGACTGGTTCGACCACCGGTTCAGTTTTTTAACCTTGCTCTATATTGTATAATTTCATTTGAAAAATTTGTTTATTAACTTCAACCTCAAACATCCCACATAGTTTTGGTATTCCAATTGGCAAAACATATCTATTTCAATCCTTTTTAGCAGTTAATGCATCAACTGTTTTTCCAAGCAATGTTCAATAGTCTACCAAATAATATAAAAAATTACAAAACCAATTTCATAGGAAACAATGGCATAACTAAGCCTGCGACAATAACATATTGTGGTCTTTATCCAAGACAAAACCAAAATCAATTTCATGCACATATTAATCTCCCAACAACATATACCATGACAGAGGCTAGTTATTGTTGCACAACTTTTTCCAAAACACTAAAATTGATCACCATCAATCTTAACACTTGATTTACACTCATAACAAGTTTTATACTACCATCCCTTTCTAAAATCAATCCCAACTATGGTTGCTTTGCTAGTAAACTTTACTCTCTAAATGCCTACAATAATCGACAAAATGAAGACGTATTCCAAGCATGAGTAATAGAAAACAAAACCATATACAAGATTAACAGTCTATTTAGTTCGCATGAATCTATTCAATAGTTTGGTTGCCTGTATTGGCTATTTTATGACCAATTTATCAATAGCACTGAATTGTTATTCAACACTTTATGGAATAGCCACATTACAAATTATTCCCATTTACCCATCTAGCAAAAATAAAAATATGCTAGAAAAATATTCCATTCAACCAATCCTCATTTTTTAGGAACCAACAAATAAAAAAGCAAAAAAAAGGTGAAAGAGAATATGGTTTTAAGGAGAGAGAAAATAAGGTTTTAAGTTAGAAAAGGTTTTAGGGCTTTAAATTTAGGGAGGAGGGAGATGAAGAGAAGAAGAATAACATATCAGAAGGTGGCAGCCTTTGGAATGGCAAAGGACAATGGAACAGAAGGTGGAAGGTTCAATATTAATTTGTAGATCTAGGCTTTTTATAAGGTTTTTAAATGAAGTGGAAAATGTAAAAGAGGAGATTAAAGAGTAAGTGTCAGTGTATTGTTGCCTCATTTTAGGTTGGTGATCAATGGTTAACGACAACGAATGGCAGTGGCAACAATGGTCGGATTTTAGAAAATGGGCTTTCTGGGTTTTTGTTGAATAACATTAAAAAGAGAAAGAAAGAGAGCGACGAGAAAGTAGGTAAAGAGAGAAACTAAATTGAAAAAATAAGAGAGAGTATGTTGTTATTTATAGGTGCAACAAATTTAATATATCTTTAATATATTATTTACAAATTTTGAAAAATATAAAAATTATTTTTATTTAAATATTAGTTTTTAATATTAAATATACATAAAAAAATATTTATAATATTATTTTGTAAATTTTATTTATTTAAAAATAAATAATTTTAAATATTACATTTAAGTATACATTGTTAAAATAATTTTAAATGTTTCTTTTTTATCAAAGTAGAATTTATTGTTTAAATTTATTACTGATTAATTTTTAGTAATATATATTAAAAATAAAATAAATAAAATATCATTTATTCAATTCAAAAGTGTTAATGTCATTTTGCACTTGTTTTTTATATATTCTTTAATATCATTTTACCTAATCAAACAAAATAATGTTGTTACTTATCTATTCTATTGAATCAACCAAACTGCATAATACATATTACATCTTTATTCCATTCTCACAGAATAACTATTTTATTCTTGCTTTATTCCATTTCAATAAATCAAACTTACTATTAATGCACTAGCCTTAATATCTTAAGGATTATATTCCATTAATTCAGTAACGGTTCTTCTATTTGAATTCATTAGTGAGATCCAATAGTTAATCATGTTCATCACCAATCAATCTAATCAAGAAAACTTTTCATTTATACTATATTTCCAAAAAGCATATAGTCATATTTCACGTTAAATAAGAACCTCACTAATTCCCAAAAAAATTCATGTTCCAACACACTTAGAAAACATGAAGGAATTAAATGTACCTAGATCGATATGCCAAAACCTTTGGAATATCGTAATATATATAAATTTGTGAACAATTGATGGTTGAGAGGTATACATCTAGAAAAAAAAACAAAATATGCTAATGAGAAGGATATACAACATCATTACATAGAACATCAAATGCATCAACCTATCTTCGAATTTTTTCATAACTACACCACATAAAATTAAAATAACATGATTATTGGCTCCAAGATTTACAATATGCTCTTCATCAACTTGATTACATAATTCAACTCAAACATCGACCCAAGACTCAAACCTCTAAAATATTTTTTAAAAAATCAATACAAAATATCACATAAAAAGCAATATATTAAGCTTGGAAAGAAATTTGGACAAAATAATATATCATATTTATAATCAAATACAAAATATCTAGACAATAAACCTACAACAAATGTGCAATCTCTAAATCTATATGATTGACCAATTTATCATTCACATATGCTACATTAGTCTTACTTATGCTCACTATTTTTCCAATAACATTTGCATATTATAAATTGTATATTACGATAAATATAATGATGCAACAATAAGTAATTGCATAAAATATAACCATAGAACAAAACATGCCCATAAGTTAGTCATTTACTTATTAAATATGTAAAGCATTAGCAAGATCAGCTACCCTATCAAAATCAACAAACTCAAAAGCATAAAAGGGTATAGATTTAATTTATTTTTTCAACCTTCGACTATCAATTTAATTTATTGAAACAAGCTTTAAAACTTCCTTTCATGCGTCTAACATTAAACCTTTCAATGACATAAATATCTCTTTTTGTTTAAAATTGGTTCAAATATTTGGACATCATTCTCTCTAGCATTTCCTCCCCTTTCATAAAAAAATGCATTTAGAAATAATAACAACAATATTCCAACTTTCCAATATAGTGTGGCAAGGAATACTTGACAATTAAATTTTCTAAGTAACTTAAAACATGCAAAGGTTTGCATAATCACTTTTGTTGAAGCACAAACCTCCTTAATCTATTTTGCTTAAACACACTAATAGGCATAATTTCACCTATGAAACAAAATTTAATTAACATCAGAGATAATTAATATTGTTGTTATAATGGTTTAAAAAAAGATGTTGTATCGATATTCATGATACCACAAAAGGCATATGCATAAAGCATCCATAAAAGCAACTTTTGATGAACAGAACAAACTATGCAAGCCCCGATAGTATAAAAATTCTTACAAAAACAATGATGCATTTTGAATATATAGAATAACATTTAACAAATTTTTGTGGATCACAACACAAAAGCATCGATAATCACTTTCCTTAACAACACCTTAAAATTTTAGTAAAATTGAGACCATAGCTCATATACAATAAATTTATATTCTTACTAACTACACAAAAAGATTCACACAATGTAAATTTTAATAAAATTATCAAAATAGATAAATCTAAACTAATATCAGAGAGTTCTTCATATTTAATTAAATTTTACATATGAATCATTACAATACATTTAAATGCATTACGTCATGAATTCTTTCAAACCACTCATACTACCCACCAAAGATCTTGCTATAGAAACAAATTTCTTACACTCAATAGATCCTCCAAAAACATTAACCCATTTTTCCAACATATTTCAACGATCACTAAGTTTCTTATGTTTTATAATCAATGCAGTCATTTTTAACAAAAGATAAATGATGACTCTTAACATCTCTTTTTACAATTTTTTTGAAGCATCAACTTAAAATATTTTCTTTTAAAGAAATTAATATCCATAATATCAATTTTTTCTTTGCTATCATAGATCTAATAACAATGGCAAAAGCATCCTCCTTTACTTCCAACCTTTTCTTATTGTAAGAACCCTTAATTCTAGCATATGTCATTTAACCTAAATCAATTACAATAAAAGCCCTAAACTGTCTATCATCCTACTCATATCCAAAAGTTGGTGCAGATATCTTAAGTTTTTTAAGAAAAACTTGAAAGACATTTTAAAAAACAAGAATACATATTCACTATCACTATAATAGCATTAACAGAACACCTATCCAAGAAAATAACAATAGACCAAAACAAATAAATAGATATAGATAAAACAAAATTAATTAACCAAATCAAAAAACGCTTAGATATGGATAAAACAATACTGTAAGCTTAAAGAAATCACATGGAGAAAAAGTCAAACCTATAAATACATGAAAACCAAAAACAAAATGAGCATGATTAAAAAAGCTTTAACTTTGATGACTTATTTTATGATACTATACCAACCACAGCAGCATTTTAAAAATGGGATATGGATTTAAAATATGAATTAATCACCGTACAACTTAAAACAATCGGTATCTTATAGTAAACCATTCAAAAGATTAACATAATGAGCATCCTAATACCATATCCAAATATACACCATTTTTTAATTTAAATTTTAGGTAAAAGACTAATTATCAAGTTAAACTTGAGCAATATCTTAGAGAGAAAAACAATCAATAGTTTATACTAAACTACTTTAAAAGATTACTAGAATGAGCATCCTAAACTTCAATCTTGACAATATTATCATCATGTTAAGGTAAAAAGGTATAATTACATTACCAACTAGTTTAAACATATTTTTCAGGTCTAAAAAGTTCAAACATATTTTTAACTCTATGCCGATGTATGTATTCATAGTAAGATTGGTCATCACATATTTTAAGTAATCCAACATGCCATCACACATTTGAAGTAATCCAACATGTCATCATACATTTCTAACAACCTAATCACTTCAAGCAATTGTCAATTACTTTAAGCAAAGCATAATACTATGTCTAATTCTACCCAATATAACAAAACAAAATCTAAAATGCCAAAACCACTAAATCAAACTTAAGTAGTACCTATAATTCGAGAAGGAAAGCAAAAAAATTTATAAATAGAAAAAGATAAAAAAAAAATTAGCATTTTATAACAAACTAGTAAGAAAATTAACACAATAAGTACTCTAAATTCCATTCTTCATCATAGTTATTTTAACATTGTGTCCAAGTAAAAAGGTAACCATCTAACTCTACTATCTCCTATCCCTTTTAAACTCCATGTTAAATTAAAACATTGATTATTACCATGGCCATTACACATTTCCTATTAGGTCAAACATATTTTTTAGGTCCAAGCAATTCAAATGCATTTTTTAGCTCCATGCTAACGTACATGTTCGTAATTAGATTAGTTATCATATATTTCTAACAGTTTAAGCACATTTTGTATATCATCAAACTATAATAGGTCATGTTTTAAACCATTTGATTTCACTGTCTAAGGCATGGCGTCTAAATCAAGATGGTTCGAGTTCATTAAGTCTAAAACGACTCAAAAGACAATTAGCAATGATATTGAAAGGTACAAAGCATTACGAAGGCAACATCACAACGCATCTAAATAAAAAACAATTTGAATCCATCGAGTTTCAAATAATTCAAAAGGCAACCAACAATGGTATTATCAACTCAAAGGCATATAGTATTATGAAGGCGGAGTTGGCATATAGAATTATGAAGGCATCGTCCAACTCCAAACATTTCAAAATACACCATTCGATTTCTAATTAATCCAAAGAGAAAAGAATTATAATGTACACAAAAGTCCAAACAATTATTACTATTAAATATAAACTTTTTAATAGAAGCATGGCTTATTGGCCAACATGAAACTAATAGAGTCAACTAAAACAACCCCCCAAAAAACAAATACCTTGAACCAACACATATCACAGTAGCAACAAATCAAATAAAAATTTGTATATAAACTAAATCAAAAAAATGAAATTACATTAGAGAAAACATTCAACCTTTAAACCTTAATATAGAAATTTCAACCCCAATATACAAACAAAATGCATTCATGATCAACACAAAACACACCAAAAAGAACTGTATGAGCATGCTTATGTTTGTCATCAACACCAAAAATCACTTTCAAACACAAAACAAGCAAAGAAAAAATATTCCCAATCAAACAAATAAAATGGCATCCACATTGCAATGTTTAACTCTACATAACCTAAAGTAATTACCCTTTGACTTGAGTAGATGTAAATACAAAACCAAAATAATCTTAACTTATATATCAAATCTAAGTCATTTAACATAACGTTTTCCTAATTTGAAGCCTTCAATGAATTCCAATCAATATTAGTAAACCCCAAACGAAAAAAAAAAAGACAAATAATATTATCAAACACCAACCTCATATGATGGAGATCAACCTAGCAAATCCCTGTACGATTTGCATTCACTGCTAATAAATAGCATGTAAAATAAACCAACCCTAAACAACCTAGTAAAGATAAA
>JBBYHL010150566.1:0-30912 GCA_038381835.1 Adansonia madagascariensis | reverse complement strand
AAGAAGACATTTTTCAAGTTAGGAAAATATTTTAAGTCGTAACACCTATAGATCCGCGAGGATCCACCCTGGGGGTACATTGCGACACCAATCACTTTAATTAATGATTTAAGGTTTTCTTTCATGTTTGTGGCATGATTAACAATCATGCAAACATTAATTGGATGAAGCCTATGAAACACAGTGGCCTTCCAAAGTTAGTAATATGTAAGACAATGAGATCTTATGCATCAAAGCTGTGTTTCTAAAAATATTCCTAGTCATCATGTTATCAAGATATGGCATGGACAATGCACAAAGACTAGCATATGCTAAGCCCTCATGCATTTGATGCATGTAAAACTCTTTGATCTCATAGAAGTTAAAGTATAGAGATACTTAGAGATAGCATTTGGTGCTTGTTTTGTGGAAACAAGTTTACTAAAATGGCCTATATGAGAACTTTATTTGGTATAAGTCACTCAAGTGTCTATGGAATTGTTCTTATGTGCTAGTTATGTATTTTAGTCCTCAAACTTGTGATACTAGGTCATCTTGTATAAGGAGTGTCATACTTTTGAGTTATCTAAAATAAGTCCATAATGGATGGATACTTAAGGTAAGGTACGTTGGATGTGACATGAATCATATGGTAGATGAATGAGTGGTCCAAAAAGGATTCACCACTTCGAGTGACATTAGAGACATATCATATGCTCTTAGCTTTGGTTAATTTGATAAAGTCATTGGGTTTAGGGAGACATGTCAAATTAAGTCTATGCTAGCTCTAGTAGATAAAGACCAATACAAATTTAATGTTTTTTGCTAAATTGGTCCTCCAATGCTGGGGATAAATCAAACTTTGCAAGTCTGGATTCAGGGTTGAATAAAAAATGTTCTTTTCTTTGAAAAATGACCCTTTTATTTACTAAAAATATTAAGCCTTGATTCTATGTTTAATATGCTTATGAGTGGCATGGTCAATGGGTTGTTTCATTGTCCCAAAATACTCTGAGATTATGGAATGAATTTACGATGCCCATGTCACACATTCCTTCTATTATGGAAGTTTAGATGTCCTTGGCTTAAGTTTGGTCCTAAGAAACCTGAAAACACTGAAAAACTCCCTTGTTTTGCTATAGCAACAATGTGCCCACCATCAAAATTTGTTTTCAAAACCAAACACATATTTCTAAAAGTTTTTGCTATTTGTTCTTGAATGAACATCGAACTAACATTGTCTCGTTTGCACTTAGAATATTCCAGATGAGAGTTATGATTTTTCAAACCTTCATTGTTTGGAACCCCTGAAACCAGTAAATTACATTCTATTTAGGCCATTTTAGGTCACTAGATGATTTTTCTAAATTTTTTTAAATATTTTTCCTAGAAAGTTCATAAAATTTCCTTTCTGGAAAGGTATTATTTGGCATTTAATGGCACCGAATATGTTCAGGATGATTTTCCAAAATTATGCTCTTCCCTTGCACATGTTGCTAGTGTCAAAACAAACCAAATTTCAAGAATTAAATTCCACCTAGAAAGCAATTTTCATATTTTTATATTAAACGTTCTTGAGTTGTCTTTCAATGGTAAGTCACCAAGTTACTAACACCTTTGAATTCACCTAGAATGAATTTAGGAAGGGAGATAATGCAATGCTGTCCTTTTTTTTTTTTTGCAATTAGAATCAATCTAATTTTTTGAACCATCTTTATTGAGATGTTCAAATGTCTTGAAATGCATCCTATTGACTCCTCATGGAGTCACATAATTCAACACAAACTCTCTAGGCTCAGATCAAGGCTAAAATTAAATTATCGATTTCTATTCTTAAATATCTTTTTCCCCAAAATATTCTTTTTCTCTATAAACATAAAAATTTCACCTTGGGAATACTCCAACCCCACTTTTTGAGGGGATACTCTAACCCCGCTTTTCATTCAAAGAAAAAAATTTTTCTCTCTAAAACCTTATCAGGATTTTTAATCAAAACCTTTTTCCAATGTAAAATTTTCACCTTAGGGATATTCCAACCCCACTTTTTGAAGGAATACTCTAACCTCGCTTTTCATTCAAAACTTGAATTTTCTCTCTCCCAAATATTTTTAAGATTCATAATCAAACTTTTTTTAAACATAAATTTTTTACCTTTAGGGATACTCCAAACCCCTTCTCCGAAGGGATATCCAACCTTGCTTTTCATTTAAAATTTAAATTTTCTTTTTCTCTAAACTTCTCAAAAGTTTTTTCAATCAAAACTTCTATTGAACACATCTAAATCACCACCATTGGGGAACTCTAACCTCGTTTTCCACTTAAAACCTACAAAATTTCTCTCTTACGGACATCTCTAAGTTTGTTATTTGAAACTTCCTTTTTTATCCCTTAAGTTACCACTAAATGGTAACACATCTCAAAATTATCATCCTGGTTATAATCAAACAAAATTACAAGATATATTTTGACCATCCCTTCTATTTTTATATTTTTATGTTTGATTGTTTTTATGTGATATCATTATATTCTTTTTCATGTTATTAACACATTTCCCTTTTATAGTGACCATTGTGCATTCATATTTTAAAAATGTTTTCAAAAATTACAAGGCAATGTTCCATGTCGGTATCTCTCCGTGCCTAATACGAAATATCTGAATTTTTAAAATTTAATTTGAAAGTTATTTTCATAAAAAAACTTGTGTTTTCCATATCTTCAGGGCGCATAGGCTATCAATTAAAATTGAATCCGAAGTGAGATATGGTTAGTGAGTTTTAATTTCAAATATTGTGGGTTGGTAATCCTGCTCCTTGTGTAACCAACTCTTACACCCAACTGACGAATCTTGGGACCTTATAAACCTTAAAATCAATGATTCAAGTTTTGTAACTTGAAATATTGTTCTCAATAGGCATCCGGTCATGCCTAGCCTGAAATGATCGGTTGCAACTCTAAATTTATGGCTAATTTACGATAACCTTTCAAGACTAGTTGGATGAGCAATTTGCCAGATGGTTTTTCTCCCCTTCATATTACTATGCCTAATTCAAATCGCAATCATGGGATAACTAAAAGGCTCCAACATAATAACATCCTACTTTTAAGTCATGTGCACTCCCTCTGAATCATCGAAAAAAAGGGTACATAATGATAATATTAATCTAAGCTAGTCTCTAACCGTTAATCGACTACTTTCTAAGTATCTAATGTTAGTCATGAGATTCATTTTGAGTTTGTCTTGCTTATTATTTTTGTTTATGTTCTCAAGACATTAGAGCAATATTTTGAGTTAATGGTTTTTTTGAATCATTACCATTTTGGTAAAGAAAATGTTGGGATTTGTTTCTAACTTTAAAATATCCTTTTTTTCAAACATTAAATCTAAAAGATGTTTCTGACCAAATATTCTATGGTCTGTTGAATCTCACAAAGCTTAGGAAATTTTTAATAAAATTCCAAATTATTCATCTTTCAAAACTCATTATAATATTTTTATGGGGACTATGATTGAATATTGAAAATTTAAAATAGAAAAAATTGAACTCCGTATAACATACGATTAGTTAGTACTAATTTTCTGGTGCTGTGAGTGGAATTAATCCTTTCTTGTGCATAACTAGCTCTTAAACTCAATTCTTCCTCTAGACTTTAACGCAGACATTAAAATCAACTCTTTTAAAAAATGAATTATAAAACAGTAAAGGGATTAGTTTTAACAGGTGTCTGATCATACTTAGCCATAAATATTGTTGGCGACTACAAGTTCCCAGCCATCTCATAACAATTGTACAAGAAGGTTGAACGAGCAATTTGTTTTAACGGTTGGGCCCTATTCTAACATAAGATTTTTCTTGCTTTGATATGTTTGGATTCGTAGCCAGGTATGCTATGATAATTACCAGTATACTTTTAAAGTTTTAAGTAATAACACTAATTGAGTTGGTGTCCATTTAACTAGTGATTTTAATTTGGTTAGCCCTTTTATATAGTACCAGATCATAACATGCCCACATATGGGTGGTTAATTCTGTGAGTTGTTAAGAAAACAAAGTAAATAATTTTTTTAAAAATATTGATTAATGAGTAATTTTATTTTTTTTTATAAAAAACCCTTAATTATTGTTGTCGAATTTAACAACGCAAATGATATAATGATGAAATAAATATCATTCCCACAAGGAATTATACTAAATTTGCCAATTATAAAATTAAAACAATTTAATCTTATCCAAACAATCAATTAAATATTGTAAAATAAAAATTAAATTAAACTAAAATTAACTAAATTAATAAAGCAAATAAAATAAATAAGGTTTACTTAATCAATGCGAAAAGCATATAATTACAATTTCCCTTAACATTTCATTTAAATTTGTTTTACCCTTTTAACTTAATTAATGATAATAAGTTGTTAACCTAAAATTCTAATTTATTTATAAATATCTTCCAATGGTCTTATAGTAATATCTCTCCTAACCAATTTACTATATTCCTATACAAATTGAATTAAAAGAAACTTAATAAGTTTGGACTCTAATTTGATTACAAATAACATGCTTGTATATTCCTATCAACATGCAGATCAACTTATCCTAATAAATGAATATGAGACATATGTCATTCAATCTGGGACTATTGTGACTGGTCCCCTATATAAAAAAATATACCAAGCAAAGGAGTTGAAGTAGCTTGTAGTGGGAGAAATGCCAAGCATGTCCCTAAACAAAGTATGGATTCCATTGAAAATATCCCATTTTTTAGTTATTTTGGGCCCCAAAAATTCATTTGAGCTAATCATAAATCCAATGTTAAGGCTTGCATGAATTTTGATGATTTTTGGTGCCAAGAACATGTCTAAATTGGATTTTTAGATTAATGGTGCAAAGATTGAAAACTAGCATGAATTAGGTAAAATTGCCTTAGTGTCTCAATACAAAGAACTTTGTATCGGTACAAAAAGCAAATTTTGCCTTCTAGTATCAATACACAATGGCCTGTATCGATACCAAGAGCAAACATTCCTTTCTAGTTTCGAGATTGGAAGGCCTATATCGATACCAAGAGCAAAAATTCTTTTCCAGTCTTGAGACTGGAAGGCCTATATCGATAACACATTAATTATATTGATACTTCCACTAATATTTCGATATATTTTGGCCAAATATCACAATTTTAGCTACAATATAAATTTGTGTTGATACAAACACCTTTGGAATTCATACCCTACCTTAAGTGTTAATACATAACCCTTTTGTATTAATACAACATGTGAAATTTGAATTTTTGGTGATGTGGAAGCCTTGTATCGATATCTACATGCACAAATGTAGCTTTTACGTACTCTGGTTGTTTGAACCTCTTACCATGGCTAGGAATGATAGAGGATTGATCTGTGCTTGCTCAAATAACTTTGATGACATCTTAAATAGTGACCTTTGATGCATTGAATATTGGGTTCCCAAATTATTCTAATTGGTAGCCATTCAATTAAAAGCATTAAAAATAAGATTAAACAAACAATTCAAATATTATTAAATCAAGAAAAGATGTTAACTAATCCAAACTACATGTTGAGTTCTATTGTAACCCTAGAAAAATAAATTTAGTTCACATTGATTAAATAAAACACAGAACATTGGAGTTTTACCATAATAAACACTATAATGAAGATAAAAAGATTAAAGGAAAAAGAAAACTAAAAATTGTCAAGTCTTGGTCTTCAAGCTTCTTCAATCTTTCTCCAATTTCAAAGTCTTGATGGCTGCTATTTTCTTCAAAAACTTAGAAAAAAATAAAAGCTATAACGTATCTCTAGCATATTTCTAATTCTAATTCTAAAAGTCTTATATATAGCCAAAAACCTAGAGAGGCAACACTTGATCTGCAAATAGCTCAATCAATTTATTTTTGGAAGCTGCCAACCAAATTGTGCTTTACTTCTTGATTAAGCTATTGCACTTTTGAAAACTTCTTTGGGTTTTAACTTACAAAAATACAAAAAGCACTTAAATAACTAAATAATTTAAATATAAGAAAAGTAAAAACTAATTTAAAAACTACTAAAAGTAAATAAAATCTAAATAAAAATCTTTAATACTTAGGTTGTGCATAATGAGACCAATAACTCTACTTTATAGAGTTATCAATTATCCCTCAACTTATGTCATTATTAATATAGTTTTAAAATTTTTAAGTAATTTTACTAACTAAGTCAATATTTAATTAACTCATAACACCAACTCAGTCAATGGTATAGATAGATAAATGCATTAAACTTACATGTTTGACAATTTAAATTAATTTAACTTTTTTACCCAAAAAAAGTTAAAAACAAAGATAATGCTTAAATAAATTCTAATTTTTTTTAGAATAAATCTTTTATCCTTTATCACATAAAAATTAATTAAGGCTACTTATTTCTATTTTATTATAATAAAAATTTAACCATATAAAATATTAATTTTTTTTAATATTCTCATTTGAATGATGGAACTTATAGTAAAATGCTTATGTAAATTTATTTGGAAGAATTAGATTATAAATATTTGAGAAAACATTATTTTAAAATTTTGACAATTGAACTTTATTCAATTTATAGTCTTAATTTCACACAATAAAATGATCAAATTTAAGATTTTTTAAACAAAAGTTTCAAAGTTTTTTAAGAAAATTTTAAATGAAAGATAAATTTGTGTTATATGATAAAATTTGCTTTTTTTAGTAGATATTACGTAAAATTTTTAGGATGATTAACATGAGACAAGAAATGATGTGGCATGTGACACGAGGAGTCCATTTCCATTTGTGAATTGTACAAAAAGGCTGACTTCCATTTCTAGCAAGTGAGACTACTACTGGAAATGGAATGGTAAGCTAAACTACCTCATCCACTCAAAAAATTAGTTGTGTGCAGAGATGACAATGGATGGATAGAATTTGTATATATGTAGTTATTTAATTTTTTTTATAGATTTGAATATTGCAGACTTGGATATTACAAGTATTATTATTAACGAATTCAAAGTTGATGCGGATATAAAATCTTAGATATTTATTATTTAAATCTACACTACTTTTATGTGTAACAGATTCAAATATAAAATCCGCTATCCAAATTTGCATTACTTCTACAAATAATGGATTCAAATTTATTATCCATTTATTTGTAAAATACAGGAAATTTATGATGACAGAAAGAATTAAACCTTAGACTTTATGGTTAGCTATTTTGTTAGCCATTAGGGTTATTTACTTATTGAATTTGTATTTTTATAGCTGACTCAGATATCCAATAGATAATGTTATTTAATTTCACTCAAATTTGGATTGTAAGTGTGCGAAGTTAATGTTAATATGAAATAATTAAAATTTTAAGACAAGTATGATGATTCAAATATTACAAAAAAAAAAATATAAATATTTGATTCACTGTCTTCCTTAGACGTGAAACAACTTCTTGTTCTAGTTTTAAAAAAATTCTGCTTTATGATTAAAAATAGTAATTAGATGGATTCAATTAAAAATTAAATATTTGTCAGACAAAATGTATAAAATTGAAAATCTATTTGATTGATAAAAATAAGATAAAACTGATACAATAGTAAATTTTTTTTTGCAAATAACAAAATTATTTTTAATCTCATTCATTTTTATTTGATATTTATTATTTATTTAATATCAAAAATATTATTTTAATTCAATTAATATTTAATTATGTTTCAATTGAGTTGATCAATAATTAAGGTCAACGATCTTTCTATATTTTCATTTTTTTTCTCTTCTTTCTTTGCTCTCTGTTCTCTCCTTTGTGTTTTTGTTAATATGAGAATGGACCATATGAAATTGTTACTCGTTTTAATATATATCTTTTTTTCTATTCAAATTATACCGTGTAGTTACATTATTAAAAAAAACCAATTATTTATTACACAGCACATTTGATTATTAAATAATAAATATTTCTTTTAAGAAATTCATTAATGTCTAACTAGTAAATCTAATAATACAAGCTTTTATATGAAATATTTTTTCATGATTATATCACTTGGAAAAATATATGAATGAAAAAAGTTATGATACTTATAAAGTTATTCTTGAAAGTAATTGTTATTATTTTTCAAGTTGATTAATTATTTACAAAGACAAATGTATGAAAAATAACATATTAAGTACTACTAATAAGCAATTTACCATGAAAATTAAAAAAGCTTTGAATGTAGTGAGAGAAAAATAATATAACAAAAAGTTTTGTAAAGAAGAAAAAAGGAGTAGGTAGTTATAAAAGTTTTGAAAAGTGGGTGGTTTTTTTACTATTTGAGTTGAATGAGTCTTGTTTTGTTTTTAAAAAAATTATTAAATTATATTTTTAATGTTTTTTCATTTATCTATGTTATTTTATCATTATATTAATTTGTTTTTTTTTCTCATTTTAGTAACTTAGAGTTCAATTAACTTATGACAATAATTTTGATCACTTCTTTTATTAACAGTATAGATGATAACATAATTTGATTTAGCTGAATGCAAGTTGACATAGAGTAATCATTGGATTGTACCCATTCTGTCTTCTTTCCCATTCCTTTTTCCTTATCACGATTTTAGACATTTTGATCATTCAATTTCAACCCTAATTTCTCTCATGAAACATCAATAATACCCTTAAAAAATGCACAATTTTTTTCTTTAATTAAAATTTCAATTAATTATTGATTATAGAAAGTTCTTATAACATGAATATTTTTAAAATAAATTTTTTATAGCTAGCCAACGAAGGTATGTAAATGGCTGTAGTGAGGACCAAACCAATTTTATACATTGTGTTTTTTTTTAGTTTTATTTTTGTAAAGAATAAATTAAAAGTTATCTCCTAGGATAAACCTGAAACTAGTATTGGTTATAAGTTGTTGTAGCCTTGTGCATAACACATGTAAATTCTAGTTTTTCTTTTTGCTTTTTTTTATAATTAGGAAACTATTTTCAAGTTTATCTATTTAAGAATAAACAATTAAAATTAGTTAGTGATTACAGTTGAGGAAACCAAAGAAAAACAATGCCAATCTATATCTATATTTATTAAGGGTTGTCCCAACATGATGATTAGCTCCAAATCTACAAACTATAAACTAAAGTAATTCTTAGAGGATTGCTTGCTTGCTTATGATGTGGCAACTTTTTCTTTATTTTTTTTTAAAATTTTATGGGATTTTGAGTTATCTTTTGTGCATTTATGTTATGATCGTGTTATTTTTTATATCATATTAAATTTAAGATATTATATATTTATATAAATTTTGATAGATGATTCATTTTAGGAAGATTTTAATATGTTTCTATATTTATGTCATGTTCATTTTTTTTGTGTTGTCTTGAGTTTTAATTTTTTTCATATTATGTTCATATCGTATAATTATTTTATGTTCAAAATTGTTAAGTCTAATTGACCCCATTCAATATCTTCTAATTGTGTGCCACGAGTTATCATGTTCATGTTACTTTTTATATTGTAATCGATATATCTATAAAAAATTTGACACATTTGTCTGTTCATGTTATGTTTATATTATTTTTGCGTCATGTCATATATTATATTACATTTGAAATTGTCAAGCTTAATTGACAATATATACAAATAACTTTCAATTTGTGCCACATGTCATCGTGTCATGTTCATGTTATTTTTTCATGTCATAATTATGTTTAAAATATCATATAATTATAAATATTTACATGTTAATTTTTTTTGTAAACTTTGACACATTTATCTATTTTTATTATATCATTAAATTTATTTAAAATATATTAAGATAAAGGAAAATCAAATATTTTTAATGAAATTATTTATAAAAGAATTGCACCTACGACAACACATAAATAAAAAATTATAAAAATATATTTTTAAAAATATATTAAAATAGTCTACAATAAAATTTTTAATACTATTATTATATTTTTAAAATTATTTCTATATAAAATATTAAAATGTCCTAACAAAGCCTTGTTTATATTTTAGTATACTATATTAAAGTAATCCCAAATACTACTTATATTAGGTTGCCACATGCCAACCCCTCCTTTTAAATGTTATTTAAATCTGTGTAAATTTTTTTATGTATTTTTGTTTTTTGTGTATTCATATTATATTTGTATTATTTTTATGTTATGATTGAATTCAATAATCCGTTTCATATAAATTTTAATAAGTTTGTGAAATTGTGTCATGTTAACTTTGTTATATTCTGTCGTATTTTAATTTTTTTTATTCATGTTGTGTTGGCATCGTTTAATCAATTCATGATCAAAACTGTTAAGTCTAATTGACACTAATCAAATAACTCCCAAATTTATGTTACTTGTCACTGTTTTTGTATTACTTTTTTATGTCATAATCATATATAAGGTATATATAATACCAATTATAACATGTTAGATATTTGTTTAATTTAGATTTTGACACTTTTTTTAATCGTGTCATGTTCATGTTATTTTATGTTAAGTTAGGTTATAATTGTTTTTCCATGTAGTGTTCTTGATATATATTATGTTATATTCGAAATATTAAGGTCTAATTGATAATATTTAAGTAACTTTCAATTTAAGGTTACATGTAGTCATGTTCATGTTATATTTTAATGTCATAACCATATTTATTGTATTATATATTTATATAAATTTTGATACGTTAATATTTCATTTTATGTAAATTTTAAAACATTTGTACATTCACCAAGTTATATAATTACATTTATATTATAATATATTAAAATATAGAAAAAAATATTTTAAAAAATATTTGTAAAAAATACTCTCACAACAACACATAAATAAAAAATTATAAAAAATATTATAAAGTAATTAATATTAAATTATTAAAGCTATTATATATTTTTTAATTTTTTTTATAAAATATCAATATAAATTATCTTGGATAAAGTCAAGACTTACCTTCTAGTATTTATTAAGGGTTGTTTTAGTATGATAGTTAGCTCCAATGGTGGAAAACTTTGAGATCAAGCTTTGATCTTTCCTAAACTTCACAATAACCTATATTTTATACAATCATCATTTATCTAAAGCTATGTTTAATATAGTCAATAACAAAAGAATAGAAATAAAAAGAGAAGAAGGTTGAGAAAAAGAAATGATATATTTAGCTCTTATTTATATAATAAAATTAATAAAAGAAAAAAAATATAAACAAATTCTAACAACCATTGTTTGATTAAATTGTCAAAAAAAGAAAGAAATGACTTATTATAGTAATTTGTTTTTCTAATCATAGCCCTTTTATAAAAGAATCCTAACTTATATAGAACATGAAAAGGTAAAAGGATATTTAAAAATTAGAAATTATTTTAATTTTCCTTTTTTTTTCTATTTCCTGGGTATCTAAAAATTTACCATTAAAAGAAAAGTAAAGGATACTTAATTCCCTTTGCTTTCCCTTATTTAATAAAAAAAATACAAACAAGTGAAAGATTTCTCTTTCCCCTTGCTTTATTTTACCTCTTTTTACCCTAACCTAAATATAGTATAAAAGTAGTCCCTTTCCTCCCATTGCATGTTTATTTATGAGACCTGCTTTCCCTTGGCAAAGCAAGTTTTTTTTAAAAAAAAAAACATAAAGAGAAAGAGAAAAATAAAATAAAAAAATTGTGTTCGTATTTGTGCTAATTTTTTCAAATGTTCAAAAATATTATTACTGTATATTTATAAAAATTTTCATGAAGTAGTATTTTGTTTTATGAATATTTTGTTATATTTGTGTATTTGTGATATGTTCATTTTATTTTTCTCCTTACTATTTTAAAGATTGGATTATTACACTAATCATAGATTAAGATAAATATTATGTCCAAAACTTTAAATTGCTTTCTTACGGCAAACAGTTGGCCCTTGTCTAGTATACAAAAGTTAACCCCTCAATTGATTTTGAATTAAGAATATTTTTAAAATAAAAAGCAAATTAAGGAAAAAAATTATGTTATAGAAAGTGAGATATGGAAGAATGCGTGCATTAGTTCATCTGTTCATATTATATTTGTATTATTTTTATATTGTAATTATTTTAATGTATTACATATATAAATTTTAACACATTAATGATTTGTATTGTATAAATTTTGATACAATTGTGCATTCGAATCGTGGTAGTACAATTTTTTTTGAAAATTTCTTAGTTATTTTTAACTTGTGTAATGTTTATATTTATCATTATTGAATTGCCAACCGAAGGCTTGGTTTGTTAAACCTCTTTTTTGGTTTTTTATTCCTTGGTTATTTTTCCCTATTATATTCATCTGTGATATTATTCAAATAAATTTATATTTTGGGTCACATATTATATAATCATTGGTTTTTACTTTTTTAAAATAAGCTCATATTAAATTTTTTATTTTTAAATTATTGAATAAAAATTTATTATATTGATAAATTATCAAATTAAAATATTAAATAATAACATGAGATGGATGTAGGTAATGTTTTTAACTTTAGGTGTTGAATTAAAAGAAAAATATTATGATAATTAAGATATTTTATGCTTTTAATGTTTTATTTTGTATATCTATTTGTATTCTTGTTATTTCTATGTTATAATCGTATTAAGTTATTATATATTTATATAACCGTTGTCACATTATTAATTTATTTTATATGACACATTCATGTATTCGTATGTTTTCTTCAGGAGTGTTGATATTTCCTTATTAAGTCTAATAGATATTATTCAAATAACTCTCAATTTTGTGTCAGGTTTGTTTTATATAATATTTGACATGTTTGTTCCATTTTGTGGTTATATGTTTTCATGTTATCAAGTATTTTAGTTATTTTTCCATGTAATGTTTCTATGTGACACTATTCATAGCACTCTTAATTTTGTAATATGTGTTGTATAATATTTGATTCTTTGTCTTTTTTTTAATGGTTGATAAAGCAAGGAAAATAATATTAATATTAGAATAATATAATTGAGAGTTACAATGCTTTGCTCTTAAAATCCTTCTTTTAATATAATTGAGAGTTACAACACTTGGTTTTTAAAATTCTTCCTTTAATATAACTAAGAGTTAAAACGCTCTTGCCTTTCAAAATGTCATTTCCATGGTTAACTTTGGTTATACCTTAGACCTCAATGCTATTACAGGTCATGAATCTATGGCTGAATGCAACCCTACAAGATTTGCTCTATGATCATGAGGTTCAAGGAACCTATAAATAACTACTTTCATCTCTTCATTTATTACTGCATATGCAAGGTACTTAATATCTAGAACAATTTTTTTCCATAAGTATTCAAAACATTGTTGTAACTTGGAACCTAAGATTCCCTTCGAGTCTTGTATGTCTTATAATTTATCATGATTAATTTATCGAATAACACCTAGAGTTATAATTCTAGTTTTTCCTTCCATGAAGATTTTTCTCACTACAACACTAAAAAATAGCTCAAAATTTTGAAGCTTTTAAGGAAAAAAATCCAATTCTTATGTCATTCATGAGAAACAAGTGAATAACTAAAAGAAAGATGAGAGTAGTGGTTTTGAGTTCTTTGATCCTCATGATCGCAACAATAAATCTTTTAGGATTATATTCAAAATTAAATGCATGACTTACAATAACGTTGAAATCCAATGCGTAACCAAGGTTAATCATGAAAGCCATATTCTAAGAGAATAACTTACGTGACGATGATCCTCAAAGTGAGGTTTTTAGTACCAATAATAAAAAAACCATCTCGTTATTTTTTAAAAAGAGATAATCGTTATAATAATCTCATCCCAACCCAATCAGTTTCATTAAATCAATTTATTCAACTTTAAACTCTAGTATAATGTTTAAAACCAAAAATCTTGTAAAATTAAATAACTAGGTCATTTTTTTTAAAAAAAAATTGCAATAGTAAAGTTGTTGAGTTTCTACAAATTTGTGAAACATATTTTAAAAAACTAATTCTTTGAAAATTACCCAACACTTTACCGTTGAGTTTTTACAAGCTTGTGAAATAGATTTTAAAAAGCTAATTCTTTGAAAATTACCTAGTATTACTATTGAGTTTTTACAAGCTTGTGAAGGAGAGTTTAAAAAGCTAAATCTTTGCTTTCACAACTATCATCATCAGTCAGCTCTGCTCTTAGCATTGTCATTGTAAGCTTCTTAATTTGGATAAAAGAGATTTTATCCAACTAGGATTGACATGATGTATGTATTTGGATTCTTAAGTTAGGAATTTTTTTTTTTTTGTTGTTTAGAAGAGTTACTGATATTAAAAATGTTTTCCTTTTTGTCTTGTTCATTTTTTAGTTGTTTTTTCTCTCTCAAACTCTTAACTTTGTTATTATTCTTGTATTAATTTTCTATTGCATGTCACTAGAAAGCCCCTTAGTTGTATCTCTATGAACTTTATTATTTTATTTAGGAAAACCATCATATACCTTTTCTGGTTCTTTGGTAGATTTGCAATCTAGATTTTAATTGCAAACAGATAATCTTCCAAGGCACAATGGTAAAATTGTTTGCATATTATCTATTTTTTCACAACTTCTTTCATGCAGAGCAAAATTACTATTAATTTTACATGGTTGGCATTTCTAGCATGCCTATTAATAGCTCAAACTAATTCATTTGCTTCTTGAAAATTAACACATAATGATGATTGTAGACACCCTATTTTGTCCAGCCTAATTTTTGGCATTTGTGGACTTAATTAAAATGTAATAACTAACATAACAAACATAAAAAATGAGACTATTTTGTTGTGTCACCAAGTGAGATGGAACCATGCAAAAATTTTTTGTCAGAGAATATTTGAAATGCCTAGGATCATATTAAAAAAATGAAAAAAAGGATCAAGAGTCACTATTTGGGGCATCATCAAGTCCATTTAGATAAGCACAGGTCAGTCATCCATCATTCCTTGCTAAGGTGAGGTGTCTAGGGATCCAAAAATGCGTAAAATCTACATTGTATAAATGGGTATCAACATATGGCCTATAGGTATCGATACATGGTTGCCACATCATTAAAACCTCAAAAATCATTATTGGTGTCAATATAAAAGGGAATGTAATGATACTTTTTTTTGTGGTATCGATACAAGAGGCTTTGGTATCGATACCAAGTTATTTTGATGTTAAAATCATGATTTTGGGTCAATGTGTATTGATATAGGCCAAGGAGTATTAATACTTTAAAAAATTTTATGCTTAGTATTCAAATAAGGCTCATAGTTTCGAGATTGGAAACCAAAACTACATTAAGAATTGATTCAATGCTCTCTTTTTGATACCAAAAAGCCTTTTATATCAATACAAAGCCCCTTGTATTGATACCATAAGGCAAAGATTACCTATTTCATGCCATTTTTGCATTTTTCACTGTAATATTAAAACATGAATTTGGCCTAAAAAATCACCTAATCTTATACATAACTTCCTAAAATTCATATAGACTTTATTTTTAGGGTTAAACCTTAGGTTTTAACATTTTTGAATTGTCCATTAAGCTTGATACTAGGGCATTTCATGCTATAATGTGGATAGATAAAGGGCAAGCCTAACTTTGCTCACTATATCAGCTCATGCAAGGTTTTATTTTGCTGCAAAAAATGTACATCAATCAATGAAATGTTGAAAGTTTACTCCTTGTTACAATAAGTCACCATATTGTCTACCCTAAATGTTTTAAATGCCTTACTTTTGCTAGGTTTTTGATGGCAGAGATTGAATCCCATATAAGATATTTTATGAGCTCAGCCAAAAGGATATTTAAACATATTAACATTAGCCTCCATACTTAGAAAATATTCACTCCTATAACTTTCCCTTAGCTCTTCTAAAAACCCTCTTAAAACCTTTCATAACTATCACTTTTCCTCATAAAACACTCCTCATTGATGTAACAACCTTTAAGCTTAGCCCCAAACACCCTTTCTTATTAAGCCATAGCAAGAAAAAGTAAGAAGGTGGTCTGTAAGTTCAAACCTCTTCTGTTCACCATTACTAACAAGGTCTTTAAAGCTTTTAGGGTATATTTCTTATCTTTTTTTCTTTTTTTACTTATATTTGAATTTTCATCACTGTAGTGAGCTCTAATATGCTGATCATGACCTTATCTTAGGATTTCTCATGCATTTTATGGCCTTGGATGTGGTAAAGTTAGGATTTATGGTGCTTCATTGACCTTTACATTATGTTTCTTTATTTTTTATATGTTGGTTCATCTTAATGATATGTTTTGATGTTGTCATGAAATTCCAGCAAGCTATTCTTCTTTGTCTAAGCATGTTTATATAATTTGCATGGCATATTCCTTGATGTCATTCATTGTACTAACATCTTCATGCATTCTCATGCTCATTTCCTTACATGTTATCATAATTTTCATGCTTAAATGCCATTTTTACTTACTTGCATATGCCTTCTATGTTTATTTTGATGAACATCATATATAGTTCACCATGTGTTTACCAAATGCTTTTTTGTTGCTTGTCAAAAATCTATTTTCTTAAAACCCCTAAGTTAAGCCTATGTGTTAATAATAAATGAGGATTAACATGGACTTAAGGTTTTTTATTCACTTGTCTTCCAATCCTAGGGAAAGATCAAGTTTTCTCATGTTTGGGTTCAAGGGTTACTAAAGCCAAAATTTTTGTTTACAAAAATAAAATGATTCTTTTATTGTTCAAAGTTGTTTATAACTTGATCTATTTGCCTAAAGTCTTTATGTTTATGACATAGTCAATGCACTATTTCATCTTTCCAAGTTACTCTAGGATTCTGTAAATGAGCTTGTGAAGCCCATGTCACTCATCCTTTTCTATCATGGACTTTCGAATGTCCATGGCTGGAATTTAGTCCTGAGAAACCCAAAAAAGCAAACAATCCTCTATTTTTGCCCTAATAGCACTATTATCATGACCTGAAAAATCTTATTCAAACCTTAAGCCATTTTTCATTTTTTTTTATATTTTTCTTTGAAAAGGCATCGAATTAACTTTTCAATTATGTTTTGTCTACCTTTACATCATTTTGGATGAGAGAACAAATGATATCCGAAACTTTTGGAATTAGTGATTTACATTTTTTTTGGACCATTTTGGCTCATTAAATGCTTTTTTTGGAATTTTTAAAATAATTTTTTGAAAACTTCATGAAATTCCTTAATAAAAAGTATCATTTGTAATTTAACAATTCCATATGAGTCAAGAATGATTTTTCAAAGTTTGCAACACCCTTTCCCTTGCAAGTGCTGTCAGTGTCACATTAAACGTAAATTTCTAATGACGATTTTTTAGGATTTTTAGAATTTTTTACATTAACCCTCATGAGTTATTTTTCCAATGGGACTTCACCTGACCCTTAAAATCTTCATGTTGCCATGTACCCTTTTATCTTTGGACAATCTAAAGTGAGCACACGCGACTTAAAAGGTATGTATATGGGGTTGTTGAGTCTTTAGGTTATCTCTTGATCGAGATTTGAGGTGTAGTAATATGAAAAGAAAAGAGATCGTCAGGCAAATTGCTCATCTAATAAGTCTTGGAAGCTTACTGTAAAATGGCCATAAATTTGGAGTCGCCGCTGGTCATTTTAAGCTAAACACGATAAGATGCCTATTGAGAATAATATTTTAAGTTACAAAACTCGAAACATCGATTTCGGGTCTATGAGTTCCAAAGATCCATTGGTTGAATTTAGGAGTTGGTTACAAGTGAGGAAGGATTACACCTCCTCAATGCTTGAAATCGGTACCTGCTAACTAAATTTCACTTTGGTTCTAATCTAATCGGTTTCACTTTATCATTATTTTGATATAATCCCCTTTAATGCATGATTTTTGTGAAAACAATAGGTCCAAATTTTGAAAGAAAATTTATACCTCCTATTTGCCTTGAAAATGTAGAGAACACGGGGATATTTTTATGAAAATAATTTTTAAATTAATTTTAAAATTCAAATATTCTGTGTCAGGCACTTGAGAGATATTACGCAGAACATTGCCTTGTAATTTTTTAAAACAGTTTTAAAACATGAATGGACAATGGTCCTTACAAAAGGCAAATGTGTTAGTAATATAAAAAAGAATATAATTATATCACATAAGAATAATCACACACAAGACATGAAAAAAATGAGAGTTGATTGAAATATATCTCATAATTATCTTTGATTATTGAAAAATAATCGAGATGACAACTTTGAGATGTGTTTAGATTTGACGGTAACTTAAGAGATCGAAAAAGAGGTTTTGATTAAAATAACTCAAGATATTTAGAAGAAAATTTTGATTTTTTATGAAAATAGGGTTGGAATATCTCCTTAGAAGGCATAATTGAAGTATCCTCAATGGTGATGGCTTTTGATGTGTTCAGAAGAAGGTTTTGATCGAAAGCCTTCTTGAAAAGTTTTGAGAGACAGAAAATTCAAACTTTTGATAAAGAGCAGAGTTGGAGTATCTTTTTGAAAGTGGGGTTGGAGTATATCCCCAAAGGTAAAAATTTTACATCTGTTGGAAAAAGAGTTTTGACTAGCTATCCCAAGAATGTTTGGGAGAGACAAAATTTAAGTTTTGAGTAACAAGCAAGGTTGGAGTATCCTAGAAAATCCTAGAAAATCGTTTTCTATGTGAAATTAATTTTGGAATTTGGGTTTGTTTTTGGCACTCATAGCTTGTGTAGGGGAATAGGTATAGTAGACTTTGGAAAATCGTCTCGGACTCATTCGGCATTGTTAAATTACAAGCGATACCTTCCAGAGAGAGAATTTCATAATTTTTCTCATAAACGTATTTAGAAAATTTAGAAAAATCATTTAGTGGACAAAACAATTCACACAAAATAGAGTTACTAGTTTTAGGGGTTTCGGATAGCACAAGTTTGAAAAACATAACTCCTTCATCTAGAATGTTCATGGTGAAAACAAAACATTGTTAGAAAAGTAATTTGATGTTTTTTCATGGAAAAGTATTAGAAAACTCCAAAACGTATGTTTAGTCCTAAAAAAAATCTTTTAATAATAGATCCTGCACTACTAGAATAAAACATAAGAGTTTTTTAATATTTTTGGGTTCTTCAAGACTAGACTCGAGCTAAAGATGTTCGAACACTCATGATGAAAAGAAATGGATGACAAAAGCATCACAAATTCATTCTACAATCCCAAAGCATTTTGGGATGATGAAACAACTCATTGACCATGCCACAAATGAAGGTAGTAGACTAAGGATCAAGGCTTAATGTTTTATCAAATAAAATGATCATTTTCTAAGAAAACAACATTTGGAAGTTTATTCAACCATGAATTCAGACCTGGAAAGTTTAATTTGTCCTGAATATTGGAGGACCAGTTTAGTAAAGGCATTAAATCCTTGCTAGTCTCCTATCTATTAAAGGTGGCATAGATTTAACTTGGGGCATTTTTTGAAGATCAGATATTGAAACAAACAAACATACATCTTGAGAGAAATATTATGAATGAAGTGTAACATGCATAATAATGAACATGACCAACATATTCTAGCAAGCAAAGATGATATTTTGGTAATGGAAAAGGTGGTGAAAATGTAAAATGATGATAAGTAAGATGCATGAGAATGTTAGTATATATGCTGCTAAAAACATGATTAAAAAAAGAAAAAAAATGTGCCGAAACTTTCAAGAAGACATTTTGTTTCCTAAGACCTCCAGGATGCAAGAAAAATGTTTGAATATGCTCAAAACATATTAGGGTGAACATTTAAATATGAGATGAACATGTGAAGGTAGATGAAACATGGAAAAAAATGCATAAACAAGGGCTATTGTGATGATGAAAATAAAGCATGGCATTTTTTATTGTGATGATGAAAATAAAGCATGGCATTTTTTACTATCCAAGCAACATTAAGGCATCAAAAAGATCATCAAGGACCAAGGCAACAATGGTGGTTTTAAGGAGCTCCAGGAATAGAAAGGTTGTATTAAATCTTGGTGGTTGAGGGATATTGAGAGAATATATGAAAGTGAGTGCTTTCTTTACTAAGAATGTTTATGCGATAGGGTTTTCTTGCTCTAAAGGGTTTTTTGTTTGTGTCTCTCTACGTCTATGTATGTGTCCCTGTATCTTGGCTAAACCAAAGTTGGCATATATAGCCATGCGATTGCGAAGACAAAAAATGCAAAAATGTAAGGGCACTATGGGGTTTTGGAGCTTGTACCTCATGTAAAGACAAGATACTATGCTCAGCTTCCAAGCGAACTCATTGGTTTGCTCAGTTAAAAATAATAGATCAAGGCCACTTTATGCAGTTGAACATTAAGAAAAATTAGCCTTACCTTTTGGCAATTTGCATAATGTCATGAAATATCCCTTGTCATTAGCTATTTGGGCCTTAAAATTTGTTTAAATCTAATCATAAGCCCAAAGATGAGAAAATATAAAAAAATATAAATAAGACAAGAATGAAATGAAATAAGAATTCAGCCTATAACACCTATGTTAGCTTTTCTGTCTGAATGCATTCAAAACAATTTGCTTGCTAGATGATCCTTCTAGAAGAGTGGGATTAGAATAGAACAATTTTTCTAATTACTTTGTTCCTATTTTTATTTGAGAAAATCCTTAGGAAAAGCATTTTGTTTCCACCTAGCTAAAATAAGATATAAATGTCTCTAGTAAACCAAAGTTATCGTTTAATGCCTAATATAAATTTTAACAATTTTTGATGCAAGAAACGTGTTTGAATCAGATTTTCAAAGGCTAAAAAATGGTTCAAATTAGGCAAAAATGCCTTAGTGTATCAATATAAAACATTTTGTATTGATAAATAAGGTAACTTTAGCCCATGAGTATCGATACAATGAAGCATGTATCGATACCAAGAGCCAAAAAAGTTTTCAGTCTCCAGATTTAGAGGTATTTATCGGTACTTCATGGGCTTGTATCGATACTCTTACTTGAGTATCGATACATTTGGCCAAAAATCATAATTTTAGCTACTGCCAAGTTTTGTATCGCTACAAACATTCTAATTATCGATACCACCATTAGGTCTCGATACCAAACCCTCTTATAGTGAAATTTGAATTTTTAGCAATGTTAGAGCTTGGTATTAATAACTAAGCACCAATATGACTTGTTTATACTTGTGGCTCTCTGAACTACCTTATTTTGGTCAAAACTGATAAAAAATTGACCCGTGCTCATTCTTATAACTTCAAGGATACTAAGATGATATCCTGATGACTTAGATGGTGGCCTCTGATGCCTTAAATGATCCTTAAATAAAATAGGGTGTCTATAAATGCCCTTTTTTGGCCTTTGCTGAGTATCAAGAACAAAGTAAAGATAAATAGACACCATTTTGTTTGGGGTAGAATGATGTTCCTCGAATGCTTGCAAAAATAAAACTTAATTAATGTTTTGCCATGATAATCATAATACATTGGCAATAATTTCAATAAAAGTTTAGATTAATTTTTGTAAGGTTTGACCTTCCTACTAGGTTTTTTATTCTTTTTAAGGTTTGACCTCCCTAGATAAGTGCCATCTAATGTGGATTTTGACTGGATAGGTGCCTTGCTCTTTGAGGGCAAACTCGATAGGTGCCCTACTCTTTTGAGGATAGACTTAGTTAATGCCCTACTCATTTAAGATAGACTTAGTTGGTGCTTTACTCTTTGAAGACAAACTTAATTTGTGCCCTATTCTTTGAAAATAGACTCAGTTGGTGACTTATTCTTTGAAGTCAAAATCGATTATTGTCCTGCTCTCTAAGGACAGACTTGTTGGTTTCCTACTCTTTGAGGACAAACTCGATTGGTGCCCTCTTCTTTGAGGATCGATCGATTGGTACTCGACTCCTTGTTTGTTGACAAAATTAACTAGTGCCTGAGTTTTATGATGGACTCAATTGGTGCCCTATTTTTTAAGGATCGACTCAACTAGCATCTAGTTTTTGGAGACTAGAAAGGAAAAAAACATCTAACTCTTTATGGATTAAAAAGAAAAAAGGCATCCAACTCTTTGTGGACTAAAAATCCTACGTAGCTTTTTGATTTGTGAGCTTGTGAGGTCAAAGATTATTACTAGGGTCCCTTTAGGGTTTTTTAAAAATAAAAAATTGTACCTAAAGTTTTTTGGTAGCATGACTTCTATGAGTGAGAGTTTGTACCCATTGTATGAATGCATGAAGATGCAAATGCATAATATAGAGGTAATGATTTTAAAATCCTAATATGGAGATAGATTTTAGCCATTTTAGTATTAGTTTTCACCAGGTTTGATAGGGTAATCTTTTTTTTTAGGATTTACTAAAGTTTGTCTTAGACCTACTAAGGTTTTAAGTGTTAAGGCTATTTTCAGAGGGAATGAATGGTCTTTAATTGTAAAGGAAAGGGATATTTTAAGCTTGAATGGCCTATGTTTAGGGATTTCTTGCTCAGTTAAGTTTACTGGTGAGTATAGGGATTTTTGTTGTCAATTCTGATTTAGGGGTGTTTTATGGGGATTAGAATTGGTTTGATAATAGTTGAAAAAGGATTTTACCCTTTACCTTTAGGCTAGGGTCTGTTGGGGAAAAGGTTCGAAAATGTTTTTAGTATGTGGAGGTCTAAGAGTAAGACTAACTACGGTTCCAAGGTTCATTCTTGATCTTTAGACGTAAAGTAAAATCCTATGAAGTTTCATTCTTCAAAGTAATGTTAGAAACTCCTGTTATTAGTTCTGTTAATTTATCAAGCATTAACAATTAAATGATAAACATGATGCAACATAGGATACAGGCTTTGAAAGAATTATTGAGAGAAATCAATTGCTTGTATTCAAAAGATAGAGGGTATAGGTTATGACAAATTTTGAGATCATAAAAGATTTAAAGTTACAAAAGAGTTAAGAGTGGTCTTCCTAGCTACTTAGCCCTTGATGCTGATGACATGAATCTTCCTCCAGGTGCTTGTAGAGATCTTTCTCAAGAAGTTAATCTATTCTATGCTAGTCGACTCACGAGAAGATTCTTCAAATTACTCCATGGTAGGATGGTTGCCCCTTGGTTAGGCAAACATAGTTTTTTTAGCGTAGGTAAGAATGAGATTCAGTAAAGTAAGTCAATATAGAATAGGTTGGGCAGTTGTAATTTGGTCTTTTGGTCAAGGAAGGGTGGTTCTAGATTAGGCCAAATCTTAAGGAGATTTTTCTTGTTTACCTTGCTTTTCAGGTTTTTAGCTTAAGCAAGTTTGCTTTCCTGGATGCTTTCTCTTTTTTTTAAAAGGAAAAAAATGAAGGATAGGATACCCTTTTGAATCTTCATTCTCAAATCCTTTCAAACATAGTATTTGTTGATGGAATTAGAATTGATAGGATTAGGCAAATTGCTGCCATCAATTTTAGTTAAAATCAAGGCTTCTTCAGAGAACACGCACTTCACCATGTACAGCCCTTCCCAATTAAGAGTCTATTTTTCCTGAGCATTTTTATGAATTGAGAGGATTTATTTAAGCACTAGGTTGCCTTCTCAAAACTGACAAAGATGGACCTTTTTGTTATAGTTTCTCATCATGTATTTTTGATACATTTGCTAATGACAGATGGCTTTCATTCTTTTCCCCTCATGAGATTGAGTTGTCCATATCGGTTCTTAACTTAACCAGTTTCTTCAAGTTATGATTCCATCAAGACTCTAAGTGAGGGGATTTCTAACTTAATAGGTAGAATAGCCTCTATGTCGTAAACTAAAGAAAACAAGATAAAGATGGCATCTGTAGAAGTTCAAACTACTATACGATAGATATGTATTGCAAAAAGTAACTTATTATGCTTATCTTTATAAGTTTCAGCTATTTTTGACTATTCTTTTAATATTCTTGTTGGCTGCTTTGATCGTCCTATTCATTTTCGAATGATATGACATTGAGTTATGATGTTGAATTTTAAATTAGGAACAGACTGCTTACATTATCTTGTTCTTCAAATTATGCGCATTATTTGTGATGATTTATTTAAAAAGCCCATATTTACATATGAAGTCTTGTTTCACAAATTTGGGCATAACGGACTTCGTGACATTGGCATAAGAAGCTACCTCTACCTATTTGGTGAAATAATCTATAGTAACCAAAATGAAACAATGTCTGTTAGAAGCCCTAGGGGTGATCAGTCCGATCATATCCATGCTCTAAATAGGAACAAGGCCATAAAGCTGTCATAACGTATAAAGGTGACAGTAGGACATGGATCTTCTCTATGTAGATTTTGCATTTGTGGCATTTTTTAGCATGATTAATGCAATCTTTTTCAAAAGTCAACCAATAATAGCTCAATCGCATGACTTGTTTCGTTATTCGATATCCATTGACGTATGTAATGCAAATTCCTTCATGGACTTTTTCAAGAATTTTTTTAGCTTTAGAGGCATCTATGCATTAGAGTAACACCTGATCTCAACCTTTCTTGTATAAAATTCCAGCATCTAAGATAAAGCTCGCAGCCATTCTTTAGAGAGTTCTCTTGTTAGCTTTGGTGGCATATTTAAGGTACTATTGATCTCTGATGTACTGAAAGGTGTAATGATACAATGGCAGGCCATTTTTCTCTTTTTTGACATTTTGACAATGTACAAGAGTTGTACAAATGCTCATCTAAATAAGAGCGACATTTGATTCTTGATTCACCTTGAACATGGACAATAAGATAGCCAAGGCATCGACTATTTGGTTTTCTTTCTAAGGTAAGAGCTAAAAGCTGATATCATCGAATTCTTTTATGAGTTTTGAAATTAGCTTCCTATAATGAATTAGTCTAGGATCATGTGTTTTCCATTCTCCTTTTAGTTAGTAGATAACCAAAGTTGAGTCTCCAAATACTTGTAAAGTCTTGATACCTTTTTTAATGATGGCTTAAAGTCCTAAGACTTAGGCTTCATATTCAACTATATTGGTGGTACAATTAAAGTTCAATCTTGTAGTGAAAGAGTAATACATCTAGTGAGATAATAATCCCCTAGTTCCATACCTCAATGCTTTTAAAGTTCCATCGAAGTACATTTTCCAAGGTGAACTATAATTGACAATGTCTCCTACCTCAAATATACACATTAGATCTTCATCAGGAAATTTGAAGTCCAAATATTAATAGTTATCTATTACTCGGCTTACAAAAAAGCCTGGTATTGCACTACCTCTAATGGCTTTCTGGTTTATATACATGATATTGTATTTAGAGAGCAAGATTAGCTATTTCCCTAACAAGGTAAGGGCCTCATGTAAATACTTGATGGGATTGAGTTTGGTAATTAGCCACATGGTATGGTATAGCATGTATTGCCTTATCTTTTAGACAGCTTAGGCTAGAACACAACATAATTTCTCTATTACTGAGTAGTTATTTTCATACTCCATGAATTTCTTGCTCAAGTAATAGATAACATGTTCTTTCTTGCCCGACTCGTCATGATGACCTAATTCCCAACTCATTGACCTTCAAAAACTGATAGATACAATATTAAAGGTCGATTGGGCACTGGTGGCATAAGTATTGGCAAGTTAAAAAGGTAGTGCTTGACTTTATTAAAGGCTTCCAAGCATTCTTCATTCCATTCTCTAGGATTTTGTTTTCAATGTAGCTAAAAAATTGGATCGCATTGGTCGATCAGTTGAGATATAAATTAGGCTATGTAGTTCAATCTTCCTAAAAAACCTCTCACTTTTTTTTGGTTTAATATTACAGTAGGCTCTAAATGGCCTTGACTTTGTTTGGATCAACTTCTATTCCTTTTTCTCTCTTATAATGAAGCCTAATAGGTTATTTTATGTGACACTAAAGGTGCATATGGTGGGATTTAACCTGAGCTAGTATTTACAAAGCCATTTGAAAAGTTTTTTGTAAGTTGGCAATGTGCTCACCCTCCCTTGGTGATTTAGCAATCATGTCATCCGTATAGACCTCTATTTCTTTGTGCATGAGATCATGGAACAAGGTTACCATTGCTTTTTGATAAGATACCGTGTTATAAGCCTAAAGGGCATTACTTTGTAGCAAAAAGTCCCCCACATGGTCATAAAAGTGGTTTTCTCCATGTCTTCAGATGCCAATTTATTTTGGTTGTACCTTAAAAATCCATCGATGAAAGAAAATCGTGTTTCTTTGGCAGTGTTGTCTGCTAAGGTATCGATGTAGGGCAAAGGGAAATTGTCCTCCAGGCTAGCTCAATTTAGGTCCCAACAATCTAAACACATTTTAGGATCGGACTATATTGGCCACCCATTTAAGATATTTAGCTATTTCAAAAAATCTTACCTCAAATTATTTTTTTACTTCTTTAATCTTAAGGAACATCTCTGGTTTCTTCCTGCTAAGCTTTTGTTGTATTAGCTCACACTCAAATTTGAAAGTTTATCGATCACTATGTTGGTGTCTAATTCAGGCATTTTCTGGTAAGACCAGGTGAAATATCCTAATATTCTTGAAAAAGGTTTGTGAATTTAGTTTGGCTTGATTGGTTTACGGAGGTTTTAATTTTGACTTCTTTTTTAATCTTTTTTTCTAGGTTTTATGGTTTCAGTGGGCTTTTTGTGAGGTAATATCTGCTTTTCTTCTTTTTCAATTAATCTCAACAGGTCTCGAGGTATGAGACTCTTCAGAATCTCTTCAGACTCAACTTCATGGATGTATATTGGTTGCTAAAAATTGATGTATAAAATCTTAGTTTGACTATTCATGTCATTTTCATTCGGGTACCTAAAAATATGTAAAAAAAAATAATATAGGTAGAAAATATGTAGAGAAAGGTTTAAGGGTTATGAAAATGGACATAAAAGATAAAATGCATAATGCTTAGTCATTTTCATTGATAATACTTAATAAAAAGGTGCCTATGCAAAGTATCCCATAATGCTTTTAGGCAGAAGCATTATGGTTTAGTTCATAACATTACTTTAAAACATACTTGAAAAGTATAGGAATCTTAATTTTAATCCAAACACTTGGAACAAACCCTAGAAAGCATAGACTAGTCTCTCATACAATTGTTGATATCTTCGGCTCATCAATCACATTGATAGAGAGATCCCTAAATGCCTCATTCAATATAAGTGCAACATTGTCAGAGGCAATATTCACATATCCTTTCTGATAAAGACTTTCCCAGAGCTGTGGAAATACCATTGACTCTTGCGTCAAGTCTTGTCCCAATAGGTGGGCTATCTTCTTTTCATGGTTTTTTTGAGCTTGTTATCTTTTTTGTTATGCATTAGACTTGAATCCGAACCCTCTTTTGTTGGTCTAGTTAACAACTTTCAGGGCTTTAGCAATTCCTTAAAGATGTTTGGTCTCTTTTTAGCCTAAGCATCCATGCTGACGGTTAACTTTAAACCTATATGAGTGCTTTTTGATAGATGAGGCCCAACCATTGGCAACCCTTTTTTAACAAAAGTGGCATTAACTGACTCAAAGGATTGAGATGAGGAAGAGCATCCTTATCGGGCTTAATATATAGGGCATTGGTGGAAGTAGCAGCAATAATATCTTTCTCTCCTCTAATGCTGACAACCTTGGTTTTAATGATGAATTTCAACTTTTGATGCAATGATAATGGTACTACCCTTGCAGAATCAATTCATGGCCTTCTTAATAGACAAATATGTGATGGAGTGACATCTATCACATAAAAGTCAACCTCATAAGTGCATAGGCCGATTAGGAGTAGAATGGTGATGTTTTGTTTATGACTATTTTGGATATGAGACGCATCAATGGGGATCTTGTTCAAGCATTATATGGGCATTATATTCAGAGCTGACCCATTATCAATGATCACCTTGGGCAATATACTGCCTTTGTAGTATGTGGTGATGTGAAGGGCTTTATAGTTTCCTCTTTCCTTATGAGGGATTTCATCATCACTAAAAGATATATAGTTATTAGCAGTGATGTTGCTTACTAGGTGATCCAATTGACCTATAGAGATGTCGGGAGGGACATATGCCTCATTCAAAATCTTAAGGTGAGCATTCCTAAGAGCTTTAGAGTTTGGTAGCAGTGAGAGCACAAATATCTTAGGCGTTGCCTGTTCGATTGATTATTGATGTTGTATTTGCTTTGCTTGATGAACTTAAAAAATTTCATAGCTTTTCTCTTGCTTACTAGCTCTTTAACAACTATCAGGTCTGATTCTTAGGCAATAGAATTCAGTGCTTGAGGATTAGAAGTGGTGTTCTTTTGTCAGACTTCTTGATGCAGCTGGGGCATAACATTTGCCATAAGTTATGTAGCTTACCCTTGAAAGGTCAATGTTTGCTATTTGCTGACTAGATCCTTCAGAGATTAAAGTTTTGCTTTTGTATTTCTAAGGAATTACCTTATTGTCTTTATAAAGGAAAGGGGATGGATATTGAATGATCATCTTTAGCATAGGCTAAATAGGGGTAGATTTGACTCTTGGTCGATTATCGAATAAGATCAATGGCTTTTTACCCCCATAAGGAGTATTAATTTCATCCTTTTATGCGAAGGGGTACTCATGAAAGACATCATAATTTACACCTTCAAAGATCTTGCCATGCCTATGCGAAGGGTTACTTACAAAGGCGAATAGCTCACTTCCTCCTAATAATTAGGATACTAACCTCATCATAGAGTTTGGTGGGAATCCAGTGCAAATGCATGTGCACTGTGTATATTAGGGAAATAATCAAACCTTTTGTTTTACTCTTATATTACCATACTTATTCAAATCAATAAGTTTTCAGAATCGAGTTGTCTTTGATGTTCATAAGATAAAAACTACGAAAATAAGAGGTTAGAAGATAAAGATAAAAGGGGATTACATATAATAATGTCAAAAGCCAAAAAAACCAAGAACTAAGCGAGACATGGCTAGTTGTAGGCCTAACTCTCCAATTGACTTCCTAGTAGAGTTGCCATGCTGTCACCACATCTACCTTTATCTTTGGATGATCTGAAGTGAGCACATGCAACTTAAAAGATATATAGGTGGCATGGCTGAGCCTTTGGGTTATCCCTTGATCAATATTTGAATTAAGTGTAGTAATATGAAGAGGAGAGAGACTATTGGGCAAATCACTCATTTAACTACTCTCAAAAGGCTACTGTAAAGTAGCCATAACTTTAGAGTCACCATCGACCATTTTTAGGCTAGGCATGATTAGATGCCTATTGAAAACAATATTTTGGTCTACGAGGTCTAAAGATCCTTTGGTTTGGTTCAGGAGTTGGTTATGCATAAGGAATGATTAGCACCTATACAATGCCCGAAATTGGTACCCATTACATATATCTGACTTTGCTTTTGATTTAATTAGTTTCACTTTATCATTATTTTGATATAATCCCTTTTAATGCATGAATTTTTATAAAAACTATAGGTCCAGAGTTTAGAAGAAAATTTACATCACCTATGCACCCTAGAGATGTGGAAAACACGGTGATTTTTTATGAAACTAATTTTTGGATTAGATTTTTAAAATTTGGATATTTCATGTCAGGCACTAGAGAGATACCAATGTGAAACATTGCCTTGTAATTTTTAAAAATAGTTTTAAAATATGAATACACAATGGTCTCCATAAAAGAGACACGTGTTAGTAATGCAAAAAAGAATATAATTATATCACATAAGAACAATCACACATAAGACATGAAAAAAAAGAAGGAAGATTAAAATATATCTCATAATTGTCTTCATTATTGAAGAATAACTTGAGGGACTAAAAAAAGGTTTTGATTAAAATGATCGAGGATGTTTGGGAGAAAAAATAGGATTTTTGATGAAAAACAGGGTTAAAATATCACTTTAGAAGGTGGGGTTGGAGCATCCCCAATGGTGATGGTTTTGGATGTCTTCAAAAGGAGTTTTTGATCGAATGCCCTCTTAGGAAGTTTTAGCAAAGAGAAAATTCAGACATTTGATAAAAAGCGAGGTTATAGTATCCCCTCAAAAAGTGGGATCAGAGTATACCAAAGGTAAAAATTTTAGATCTGTTGAAAAAAGGGTTTTGACTAGTCATTTGAATGAAAAGCAAGGTTGGAGTATCCCCTCAAAAAGTGGGATTGGAGTATATTGGATAATGAAAATTTTAATATTTATGGAGAAAAGGAAGATCTCGAGATAAAAGGTATTTTGAAAATAGAACCCAAGAATTTGAATAAAATTATTTTGTTTTAGCATTGATCTGAGTTCAAACAACTTATGTTATACTATGTGATCCTTCGGGAAGTCAATTGGGTGCAATGCAAGAAGTTTAAATGTCTCGATAAAAGTGGTTTGAAAAGTAAGGTTGATTTTTTATTGCAAAAATAGGGGAGAAGATTGCACTGTCTCCCTTCTTGAATTTGTTTTGACTAAATTCATAGGTGTTAGGAATTGAGCAAGGTAATATTCCAAAAATCCTAGAAAATCGTTTTCTAGGTGGAATTAATTTTAGAAACTAAGTTTGTTTTGACACTAGCAACCTGTATAAAGGAAAGGCATAGTAAAATTTGAAAAATTATCTTGGACTCATTCGGTATTATTAAATTGCAAATGACAACTTTCAAGAGAGGGAATTTTATGACCTTTCTAGGAAAAACATTTAAAAAATTCAAAAAAATCAACTGGTGGGCTGAAATAGCCTAAACAAAGTGGAGTTTGCTAGTTCCAGGTGTTCCAGATAGCACATGTTCAAAAAATCATAACTCCCTCATTTTTAATGATCTGGGTGCAAATGAGGCACTGTTGGAAAGGAAATTTAATGCTTTTTTGTGGAAAATATTAGAAAATTCTAGAAAAATATGTTTGGTCTCAAAAACACATCTTTTAATGGTGGGTACTACCCTACCAGAGCAAAATAGAGGAGTTTTTTGGTATTTTTAGGTTTCTCAAGACTAGACTCGAGCCAAAGACATCCAAGCATCCGTTTTAGAAAGAAACGGGTGACATGGACATCACAAGTTTATTCCACAATCC
>JBBYHL010150457.1:0-30922 GCA_038381835.1 Adansonia madagascariensis | reverse complement strand
GCATAATGAGCAGACAACCAATCCATCCCCAGAATCACATCAAAATTGCACATACTCAAAACATGCAAGTTGGGTACTAATTCCTTATCCTTAATTCTTATCACATATTTTACAAATCTGGTCAGACAAAAGTTAACCTCTAGCTGGTCTATCAACTCATAATTCATATTCCAAAGGGATATAAGGCAAAACATACTTTTGAACAAAAGTAGATGAAACAAAAGAATGCGAAGCCCTAGTATCAAACAAAACACGAGCATAAATAGAGACAACCAGTAGGATACGTAAAACAATAGTATTATATTCTTCAGCATCCTATTGGGTTAAGGCAAACACACGAGCTTGAGTCTAAGGTCTTCTTCCTTTTTATTCCAAATAAAGGTGTCCGTGTAGTCTAAATAGCCTTTGAACTACTAGTGGTTCAAAGGCTTAAAAATTCTATGGCCGCTGCACTGATTGTGAATCTTTTTGAGAATTTAAAGGGCAATCGGTAATACAGTAACCCAGTTGGCTATATCTAAAACATGCACCGGTGACATGCTTACAATTAGTAGCTTGATATCTTCCACCGTACACTGAACACTTAAGACCTTGCTGAGATATCTTACATGGGAAGATTGAAAACCTTATGAAGGAAATTTACCCTTAGAGGCAAAAGAAGCTTAAGACCCTTTAGTAGCCTAAAATTTAGAAGGGCTACTAAAAGCTCTCTTACTCTGAGAATCAAAGTCTTTACCCTTTTTTTGAAAGATCTCACCTTGCTTCCTAAGTCTCCCTCTAAATTGAGTTTAAAAACTTTGTCCTACCAACCACTTCATTATAGCTAGTCAAATAATGGAGCAATGCCTATATGAATATGAGCATTCAAACCATATTCAAACCTTTTAGCTTTACTCTCATCATCAAAAACAAGAGGAGTAAACTTTAACAATCGATCAAACTCAGCTTCACAGTCATCCATAATCTTACTACCTTAAACTAGATTAAGAAACTCCCTTTCCAATTGCAGCAATTCACTTCTAGGAAAATGTTTCGTATAAAATGCAGTATGAAAGTTATCCCACATAAAAAATCCTGAATCATTTTCATGAGTGCGGACTACTCCTTTCCACCAATTATTAGCACTCCTTTGCAGCAAGTAAGTAGCAAATCTAATTTTATCTTGATCCAAAGTACATATTGCATTAAAAGCTTTTTTCATTTCCTCGACCCATAACTTTACTTCATCAAGGTTTGTAGAACCTTTAAAAACAGGAGGTGTTATCTTCTTAAACTCACTTAGACTTTTTTTTTCCCTAGGATTATCAGTTTCTTGCATAGGTTGCTGGTGTTGTTGTAATCCCTCACCAGATTAATTACTTCATTGATTGAATTCAACACCCTATCATTATTCTCAGCCACTGCTCTTTTTGCTACCTTTGTCCGATTCCTAACACATTCTTGAGCAATTGACGCAACATTTACACCTCAATCTCTATTTTTATTTTGACAAGAATTTCTAGAACCCCTAGTTTTAGCAATTATCACAATCTTAACAAGGTTAGGTTCATTCATATGATGAGGAGGCATACTGATTCAATCAAAGTAACAAACGTATTAAGACTATAGATTTTTTTTAACAAACAATAATAATAAAAAAAGTTATAAAAAAGAAATGTCCTAACTTAAATGCTGCCCACACTCACTCATTGTGATAATACTAAATGTTTCATTACGATGATCATCAAAATCAAAAATCGAAAAACCAAGCTCTGATACCATTAAATCCGTCATGCCCCAAACTGTGGCATAACAGATGATGCACATCTGCAATATCTAATCTCACAGATATGCAAGGCAACCCACTAACAAAATGGAATTAAAAATTACATGTCTATAAAAATAAAAGAAATTAAGTTGTTTAAAAATCAAATGCAAGAAAATGAAATTTATAGGCATAACAAAATGATTAAAATAAAAGTTCAAAACCTTTCACAGTCTAACAAAGAATAACTTTGAAAAGTTGTTGCTTTTTTATGCATTAATTCTAAAAAAGCATATACTAAAATTAAAACTTAACTCAAAAATTTTTGCGTGTTAATCCACATTCAAAACCCGTAAAATATTAAAGAATATAATGAGTACAACTACTCAGTAAGCAACTGACCTTTCTTCAGTTGGGTTAAACACGTTCAAAAATTATAAGGCCAAAATAATGATTTGACTTAAGAAATACAAAATTTTAGGTGATCTTATGCTTAAGTCTTTGGAATATATATCTAACTATCTCCTTGCAAGCTATGGACAAAAACCACTATGCTAAACTAGTGGCATGGTTCATAATGAAAATCACTATTCTTAACCGATGACACTATTTGAAACAAAAACCATTTTTCTAAACCGATGGCACGGTTCAATACAAAAACCACTATTCTTAACCTATGGCATGATTCAATATGAAAACTACTATTCTTAATCGGTGGCTCAGTTTAAAACTGATTCTTGATCATAAAGTACATATCAATATGGCCAACAATTAACCTTCATTGGTAAGGTTCAAGCATAGCATATTGGGGGAGCATCCAAAATAGGTAAAACAGATTATACATAATGTAGTAAATACATTTAGTGTATTTAGAAACAAACACATTTTATACACAAAGTATTTCTCATTCGCATATCTATAAATTATCAAGTAAACCGTTTAACAAAATAATAGCAAAATTACAATCCTAAAAAGAAATATATGAATAAATAACATAATATCTTCAAATCTAAATCTAAAACTATAGATTTCATGCTTAACCCAATTTACTAAAACATGGGATAAAATAACATATTTTTGCATATATGATGTAAAAATATTAAGGGCTGATTTTTTAAAAATAAATACAAAAGGAATATCAAGTCACTTACATGATTCGCTACACTGACACTTAAGCCGTAAATCACACAATTCTTCTAATAGCCTAAAGATTAAGAAAATATATATATATATTTTTATCTAAACATTAGAATTTAACAAAAATATAAATTTAACAACAAACAACTTTTCATTGGTCATTCAGAGACATTTGGATAGTATGGGAACCTTCCCAACAAATTGGGACTTCCTTAGTAATAAAATATTTAAAACTACGTAAACTTGAAAAACTAACAATTAAAATATAAAATCAGTATCAACGTGAACTTTATGAAAATATAAAATTTTTATATTTTTGAAAATAAATATATAGACATATAGAATTTTCTCAAAAGCAGTAAAATTGAGATTAACATTATTTTTAATTAAAAATATTTTATTTTGGCTGAAAAAGATTTTACGAAAATTAAAATGAATTTTTTATATATTCCAGAATTTAGCAATCTGTGATCATTTGGCTTACTTGAAGCCATTATAAAACTAAATTCATGAATACGCTGATGCTGTTTAAAAACACAATTCAATAGTAGAGACGTAATACTATAATGTAGTATTTTATTTTGGCAAAAATAGTTTCATATAACTTATGTTTTGGGGGTCAGAACTTTGAAAAATAATCATAAACAATTCAAAACTTTTTGGGTTTCCAGATTGTTAGATTCAATTAGCTTACTTTGGGGTTTTGGTTCTTTCACATAGAACTCGTATAACCAAATTAATTATACTGTTGGAAAGTTTACATTTCATACTATGAAATCCATCTAAGTTTCACAAGAAATCGTCACAGAAAATGGTTTTCTGATGATCCAAACTTGACTGCTCTGTATAGTAAGAAAAACCCAAATTAGTAAAATAAAAAAAAATCATAACTCTTAAAATACTCAACCAAGTGAAGTGCTATCTTGAATAAACCTTTCTATAGGTACCATAATATCAATATAAAGTCACTGGGAAGTCATAGAAATTTTTTAAAATATCAAAATACTTCAAAATAAAATATGAGTTTTATGAAAATTAATCAAAAATATAAGAATTTCAAAAAAAAAATTAAGTAAAATCTTACCCGAATCTATGTTTTTCACGATGGATTTGCCTCTCTTTTGTTTTTTTTCTTCTTCACTAGGGTTAACTCTCCCATAGCTTTATCTGACAAAAGGTAATATAAATTTTGTAACCCAAATTTGTCTTTGTTAGGCTAATTACTCTAGTAAATTAAAATAGGGTTTATTACAAAACTAAAATTGGGCTAAAACTAAGTGTATTATCTCACTTTTTTTTATGGGCTTTACATATGGTACAATAAATGATTGGGCTTTTGATGGATCATCTAGAAATAGCTTCTTACATACAAGAGACTATTTAGGCAACTTTTAAAGTCGTTAGTAGCATATTATTGGACATACTATTTTTGTTAAAGTAATAGTAAGTATCGATGCTGATATGTTTCATCATAAGTTTGAGTTTGCCAATAATTTTTTAATAATTTTCATATAGCATATACCTAGCTTTTATTCTTTCCTGGCATGTTCAAATATACTTTTATCACATTTGGTTTGGATGCTATTTTTCTATAACAATTTCCCAAGCAGTATTTTTATTCATTTGTTTTGAATGCTGGGCTATAACTTAACACAAGAAGTGATTCTTTTCATTAATAATGACCATTAATATAGAAATGATAATTCATGTTTTTGTGTTATGTATAATGATGGTCGATAATATGGACTCAAATAATACCCAAGTTTGTGTTAGATGGGATTTTGTTAATGGTTTTTGTTAACAACATTCCGAGCAAGGTTAACTAGTAATGATTGTGGAATATTTTTCAACATCATGGTAGGTTTTGGACATTTTCATCCATCCATAGAAAAAAGGAGTGCATTTGAAAAAAAAAGTTCAAGTTTGTACGATTCACGAACCTAGAAGATGCAAAGACAGATTTTGTTAGATTAAATGGTATTTAGCTTTTAGAACACAAAATTGGAGTTAACCACTCAAGTTTAACAAGAGATATTCTTATTCGAAGAAAATGATACTAGGTCAAAAACAAGATATTAGCTATAATAGTTTTGATATAACAAAACCTTAAATTTAATTAGTTTGAGTTTTAATGTTTTAAAGCTAGGACACTTCTTTAATCATTTTGAAAATACTTTAGAACTACTAAAATATTTTAGATTTCTTAGCTTTGTCCAAAATATATGTTCTTAAATGATTGCTTATGGTTTTAATGATTTTGAGACAATTTAACCTCTTTCAAAAAGCAAAGAAAACTTATAAAAATTTATGGCAAGTGTCAATTCTAATATCAACACTTTACAAACAATAGCTAAATGCACTTTGCAAGGTACGAGTGTGTTGATCCCAATATCAATATTAACCTCCAAAGGACAAATTTTTGAAAAATATTAGAGCATGTATCGATCTCAGTATCTCTACTTTTGCACAGAAATGATACTACAAAACATGATTTCAAGTTTTAAATGGCATTTTTCCATCTTAATCAACTCTAGACAATCATAAATCATTCTCAAGCTATAAATGGGTTTTTCCAACACTTCTATAAAGAAAAAATATGAAGAAAACATCTAAAGAAACATTATTTACAAAGAGACTAAGGTCATTGTCATTGTTGCAATGTGCCTATCTAGGATGCAAATCTTGAGCACATTTGACTTTGGAAAAAATGTGTTCACGTGTGGAATAGGGGATGATCGTTAAAGCAAATCGCTTATTCGATTTTCTATACAGTTATTACGAAATAGCCAAGAAATGAAAGTCGCCACCAGTCCTCTTGACTAGGTGTATCCGACACATAGTAAAATTGATTCCTTTAAATTTTAAAAATTCATTTTAAAAGGATTGAATTTATTGTTTGCATAAAAATTGAAGAAAAAATAAGGTTTGAAGTCGATTAAGCATGGAAAAGGATAAGTATCCCTAAGACAATCTAAATCGATACTGTACTAATATATTGAGATGCAAAACTTAACATATCAGAGCAGTTAACACTTCAAATCATTTTAGGACCCTAACTAGTCAGAATCGCTCGTTTGAACCTATTGTACCACAATACAGGAGTAACTGGGTTAAGGAATCGCTAGTGATCATTTTTGGCTAGGTTTGATCGGTCACCTATTAAAACTATTCACTAAAGACTTACTAAACTCTAAAGGAATGATTTTACAACTTGCATATATCATAAATCTATTAATTAGGCTTAGATGTTGGTTACACCACAAGTAAAGACTCGATCTCTTTTATGATGCTAAAACTTGGTACCAACTAATTAGACAAGTTTAAATTTGCTTTTCTTGGTTTTAATCATATGTATTCAATCATAATCCCCTTTTTATTCATCAAAATCACAAAAAATGTATCTCAGAACTCTTACTGGAACTAGCTTTGATTTGCAACTAATTTGGAGTTAAATTTTTTATAAAGGAAAAATTTTGCAAAAGCACTTCGACTTCAAGAATACTCACAAATTAACTCCATTTTGAATACTTTCTATCAATTTTGACTTCATTTAAAAGAAATCATAAAAATAGTACATTTAAACTAAATTGAAGAAATCATAACCTTGAAAACAAGATTAAAAATCAAGTTTTATTTAATTCAACTTGGAAGTTTTTAGTGTGAGCCATTAAAAACCTTTTATAGGCCACTTTTGAACTTATTGAAACATTTAACATGACTTCTAGAATCAATCCTAAGATATTCGAATGTCTCAAAATATTGAACACAAACTCGAAGAGACTTGAAAATTAGGGCAGATTTGACGTTTCTAGCGCTTTGAATTTATTTTAAGAATACTAACTCACTAGACTTCAATATAAAAATATTCAAAAAATGCCAAAAAAAACATTTTGGCATCATATAAATTTTTTAATTAGACTTTACTGAATCGCATAGCATATGCAACTAGCTTGCCTTCTAGAATTTCTTCGCGATTCATCCAAAATACCCATTGGAAAACCCATACATACTTAGAGAGCTTATTTATTCTATTCTTATCTAAAAATATGAGAAAAAAACACAAAAATGAGAGTTATGCAAATTACTCATGTTCTTGGATTTTTTTATATTCGCTTAATCACAAAATCAAACATTTCAAAAGCCTATTACATAGCCCAATCGATGAGGATTACCAAAAAATACAAACAAAAATTTCTGAGGCCTATAATCTACTTGAAATACTTCTTTTTGCGAGACTACTATAATAGACTGCAACAGTAACTCTGACCTAGCTTATGATTCTAAAGTGTCTTGTCAAATTTTCAAAACACATTTTCGGACATTTGAACATCCAGCAAAGAGGCTAAATAAACTCTATGAATGTCCTATATGAGGAAATAACAAAGATCTCTAAGTGCCAAGATCTAAAACTATGCTTTTTTGACTTTGGCATGCAAATGTGCCTATTTTTATCACTTTTATTCATTATTATTATTCCTAACAAGTGAAAGGCACACCAAGTTTAGACATAACAAAAACATATTTTTATACCTAAAAGAACATTTCATTTACTCCAAGTCAGCTTTAAATCAAGCTATTTTATTTAATATCCCTAAATTGCTCATTAAAAAACTTATTTAATACAATTGAATTAACACAACTAAACTTTGACTCACCTATCTCACCTATTGATTAAGCAAACTAAAGCTTACCTTTTAAGGGATCTCTTTGAGAAAACAAAGTCTTTACACATTCTAAACACTAATATCCATTTCATCAAACATATAGAACACTAAACTATACTTCTAACAATAAATCATCCATAAAACCTATTCTAAACACAAAATTCACAATAACGAAATACTTCTAAGCTATTTATGCTTATCTAAACATCATTTTCTCGTCAAATCTCATCAATTAACCAAACACAAGAAAACAAGCTTAGATTCAATTCAATCAACATGATCAACGTTCAAAACATGATTTTAACTATTTGAGCTCAACAATTACACAAATAGGCTTATAATTTCACTTAATTAAGCATCACTTTTAGCTTACCCAAGTTCATCCTAACTTAATTCATTAAGATTCATCAACATATCATCATTTAAGCCTAACCAAATAAAAAATCATAAACATTTAAGCTTGGCCAAATTTGGCTAGGCATATTTCCTCTTATTCGAACACTTTTCTAAGTTTAAAAGCCTAATATTTGATTATTTAGCATAAGATTCAAGCTCCATCTACTTTGATTTCAGCTCATACTAGTTCAAATTAACAATATTATGCAAATTACATCAATTAAGTTAAAGATCCACATAACCTAAACTAGTTGAACTAAGGAATAAGCTCCTAAGCATGTTCGAACAACTTATTTAGCTAGAGGATCATGATTTCATCATCTAAACTTCCTACTTTCAGCTCAACATCAATAGATTCTAGCTCAACTTACATCAAATCATCAAAATCTCAAGAAAGCATGTTCAAACCCTAGATTTAGTGAAAGTTCTTGTTCGAACACTTTATCTTGCTTATTAATCATGATTCAAGCTAGATTTAAATAATTAATCACATAATCATGCTTTAAACAACGTGAAATCAAATAAATCACAGCTCAGATCAAAAGTCCAAGCAAAAGATCATCATGAATCAAGTTGTTTGATACTCAAAATGACAAAATTATAATGGTTGAATGACGTTTACACATAAAGAAGCATGAATCAAACATTAAAATCATGACATTTAATTGAAATTAAAAAGAAAAACTAGAGATTACCTACTCTAAGCTTGAGCTTCTCCTAAAAGTTATAAGAGCTAGAAAGAAAAATGAATGTTCTAAGATTTCTAAAATTTTATAAATGCTAAAACATGATGAAAATATGGATATTCACCCCTATATGTCGGCCTCAAAGTTAGGGATTTTAGCTTATATCACCCTAGGGTAATATTAGCTTAATCACTAACATCTAAACCAAATTAAAGAGAAATAACATTAACGCCCTTAATGAATAAATGAGCAAAATTTGCATATTTAGCACATGTTGAATTCAGCTAAGGCATAGCTCCGACATTAGTCTTGTATAAATTTTTATGTCATTTAATTGATCATGATTATTAGTGTAAAAATGCAATTGAATGTTCCATTCTATAGTAAAAATATGTCCTAATGATTTTCTCTAAAAAATAAAAAATTTTCTATCCTAGACCTTTTAGATTAAGCCTTGGGGAGCTTTCATCATTCTCAATTCCTAAGGTCCTTTCATTACTGAATCTCGATTACACCTTCTAGACCTAAAGTCCATGTTTAATTTCATTCCTATGTAATCAATTTTGAAATCCAAGTTGTAGAAGTTTTCCAACTTCAAAATCAATTGTAAGCTAAAAAGTTAACTTTTACAGTTGACTTTGGATTTCATCTTCCAAAACAAATCATTTTTTCAGACATATGTCATCAATAGATGCTCTTATCACTTTAAAAGACTTCTACCATTCAACTTTTGATATTTTTAAATTTTTGGGACTCGAGTCCATGTTTTTCGAATCCAGTATATACCTCATAAATTGGACAATCAAGCTCAGATGCTTATTATGTTACACTAAGCCCATAGACACTAACCAAAACCTCAATTAGACCTTTTCTATCATCTATAAGTCATTTGAGAGGATCCAAACCTAAAAAATTCTATTTAACCCCAAAGCTAGGAAAAAAGTCAACTAAAGGCCCAGACAAATGTAAAAACTAAATAAACATAATTTTGTCAGGACGTAATAAACCTTTTGTTATTTATTTACTTTTTATGCATGGGATATCCTAACTAGCTATCACTAATGAAAGGGGTATCAATATTCACCAACTTTTCACTTAATTAATGACATACCAATTCTGCTAGTTTTTTGCCTAACTAAACAGACAAGACTTAATAAAAAAACTTAAAAATGCTAGCTTTATTAGTTTTTTTCTTAACCAAATAAAATAGATTAACATGCCCACTTCATTGCTCTTCTGCCTAACTAAATAAAAGAGGACTTAATTGCCAATTCTATTGGTTTCCACATTACCAAATAGAGTGGATTTACACATAATGCCTACTTCAATGGAATTAACATTGCCAAACGAAGAGGCCTTAACTCAAAAACCTACTTCATCAATCTTTTGCCTAATCAAACGAAGAGGACAAACAAAGCTAACTTCACTGACCTTTTGCCTAATTGAATAAAGCATACGAAAGGACCACAAACTCCACTAATCTTCTACATAACCAAGTGAAGTTGATAAACGAAATCTTCATTTGATCTTATGTCCAATTGAATAGAGCTGACTTAAAACCTACTTCACTGACCTTCCACATAGTCAAATAAAGAAGAAAACTGACTCCATTGATCTTCTACATAGCTAAGTGAAGTTGACAAAAGAAAAACTCTTTCGATCTTCCACATAACCAGACAAAGTAGACTTAAATTGACTCTATCAATCTTTGATATAACCAAGTGAAGCAAACTCAATCTCATTTCTATAAGGCATAACCTTCCTACAAGGTGCTAATTTTGATGGTTTTCTACCTTATCAACTAGACTAGACTTATCCTGGGGTGTGATCTCCCTAAATAAGTGGTAATATTGGTTTTCCACTTAACCAACTAAATTAGAACTTTTTTTTTTTCTTCTCTCTGTGCACAACTATATTAGATTTAACTAACTGAGAAAGGAATAATATTACTTATAGTATCATCTATTAAGGAACAATTTTTGTTTCCATTGATCCCACTGGGACATCTTTCTTTTGAACAATTCCTATAATGCAATATGAATACATATGCATGATTCATTTTCTCACATTAATATGTAACCATAATAGAGAATTCATCTCAATGTAATCCATGATCTGCTCTTCTTAAGCGAAACATTTGGTATAACAATTTTTGCTTTCCTTCATTTTATTTAAATTTAACATGGATCTTATTACCATTTTTCTTTTTCACTTTCCTCTTTTTCTAAGAACATTCGATACCTATTTTTTTCAACTAAGGAACATCTTACGAAGTTCATCATCATTCATGAATGACTTTCGTTATCATTTTTTCTTTTTTATTCTTAATTTTTAAATCATTCAATCTCTTCACTTAGGTAATCTCAAACCTTAATTCATAAAAATTTGAAATATATACAAATTTCTCGATAGAATATTGGCATTTCTTATCAAAGTATCAAGCCATTCTATGCTCATTCCTTATTAATTTCATCATGAAACAAATTAACAAGCAATGACACAATAACAAAGATCAGCTAAGACAAAGAGTTCATTATGAGTTCATATCAGCAATGGAAAATACTTGACAATAAGCAATTAAAAGTGTTTAACAATTCACAAAAAGGTTTAATGAACGTTTAATAAAGAAATAAATTCAACAAGTAGGCCTTTTAGTTAATAAGATCCCATATTTTTAGAGAATAAATCTAGTTCAACTCTCCAGGACACCATCTTATAAATCACTTCAATTAGATGTAGCATTTTTTAAAACTTTTTCAAACTATACTGTGTCCTTCTTTTGTTATAGATGTCATCCTAAAAGAGTGAATAATTTTTTATAACCATATGAACCTAAAACTTTAACATTTGGAAACCTTTGGCATTTACCCCTTGCACAAATCCAACAACATTTGGCATTTGCCTCTATGCCATTTCATCAAACATAGTACTTTTTCATTTTATTAGAATTTATTAGACCAAGCAACTTATTCCCATCCATCTCAATCAATATTTGCACCATATAAGGCCCTTTTCCAATTTAGAGTCCACTTGCCCTCCGTATCTTTCTGAAATAAAAGAATTTTTTTATGCACCAGCTCACCCTCATGAAACTGTCATAGATGAACCTTCTTATCATATGCTCCAATCATTCTCTTTTGATACATTTACCCTTTTTCCTTAATAAAGTTAAGTTGTTTATACCAAGATTTGGCCAATTTAGCTTTTTCAATTGACTTCCATCAAAACCCTTTAATGAAAAAATCTATATCTAGACAAAGCCTGGTATGAGTTATGATGATTTTTGTTGCAAGAAACATGTTTGAATCAGATTTTGAATCAATAATAAATAGTTAAAAAATGGCTCAAACTAGGCAAAAATGCCTTTGCGTATCGATGCAAAACATTGTGTATTGATACACAAGGTAATTTTTACCCATAAGTGTTGATATAATGTATCGATACCAAGAGCAAAAAAATGTTTCTAGTCTCGAGACCTAGAGGCGTGTATTGATAGTCCATGGATTTGTATCGATATTTAAGCTTATGTATCGATACATTCTGCCAAAAATCAAAACTATAGCTACTGCCAAGGTCTATATCGATACAATCATGATGGGTATCGATACATCTCATAGGTTCAAGACCAAACCCTCATATATCAATACTACACATAAATATTCAAATTTTTAGTGATGCAAAAGCCTCATATCAATACTTATGCACTAATATAACTTGCGCGTTCCTATAGGTCCTTAAGCTACCTTACCTTAGCTGCAAATAGTGGGAAATTGACCTATGCTTATCTGAATAACTTTGATGACACCCTACGTAATGACCTTTGATGCCACATTTTACATTTTTCTTTAATGCAACCCATAGACATTTTAGATTTTCTCAAAAAAAATTTTGCCTAGCACCATGTCCCCTAATAGTGCTTTGCCACATAATACTCGATAGTTGTCTTCATTCTAATTTATTATTTTTTATATCCTACCATCTCTCAATTATGTCTCCATATGCCAAAATTTGACCTAAATGAAATGAAGTGTCTACTACTAAACCTTTTTAGTTGTTGCTGAATGTCAAAAATAGGACAAAGACAAATAGACACTATTTTGTTTGGTTAGGATAATGGTTCTATGTGCCTATAAAGAGATAGAGATCTAGTTAACATTTGTCAAGAAAGGCTAGATATATTTATAGAAAAGAAAATTTTGATGAGTTTTATAAGGTTTACCCTCCCTACTAGGTTGTTTCTCAGGTTTAACACCTTAGATAGATGCCACTAGCTTGTGTAGGCTTTAACTCGACAGGCATCTAGCTCTTTATGGACTGAGGTAGGTTGTTTCCTTGGTTTGGCCCCCAAACAGGTGCCACTAGCTTGTGTGAGCTTTAACTCAATAGACATCCAACTCTTTATGGACTGAGATAGGTTATTTCCTAGGTTTGACCCCTAGACAGGTGCCACTTTGTATGGGCTTTGACTTGATAGGCGTCCAGCTTTTTGTGGACTGAATAGGTTGTTTCCTGGGTTTGACCCTAGACAAGTGCCACAGTTTATGGGGGCTTTGACTTGATAGGTGTCTAACTCTTTATAGACTGAGGTAGGTTATTTCTTAGGTTTAACCCCTAGATAGGTGCCACCAACTTGTGTTGGGTTTGACTCAATACGCATCTAGCTCTTTATGGATTGAGGTAGGTTATTTCTTGGGTTTGATCACAAATAGGTATAAGCTTTAACTCGATAAGCATCTATCTCTTTGTAGACTAAGGTAAATAGTTTCTTAGGTTTGACCCTAGATAGGTGAAACCAGCTTGTGTGCATTTTGACTCAATAAGTGTCCAGCTCTTTCTGGACAAAGGTATGTAGTTTCCTAGGCTTGACCCTAAATATGTGCCACCAGTTTATATGGCTTTGACTCGATAGACGTTCAGCTTTTTATGGACTAAAGTAAGTAGTGTCATGAGTTTGACCCTAAACATGTGCCACTAGCTTGTATGGGCTTTGACTTGATAGGTATCTATCTCTTAGACTAAATGTACGTGAGTTTAGATACCTCCTGGATGATTTTCAATGAGCTCGTAAGGTCAAAGATACTTACTTAGAGCCTTTCGAGGTTTTTAAAAAATAAGACATTGTACCTTATGTTCCTCATTAATTTAACTTCTGTATGTAAGAGCTAGTACTTGAAAATGTTACATGCTGTATAATGCATGAGGATTCAAATGCATGCTTAAGATGATGCAAAAGTGATGATTTTAAAAACCTAATGTGATGGTTAATTTTATCCTTCTTCAGCTGTTTGCTCTTTCATGAGTTTAATAAGGTCAATTTTTGCCCTGGGGTTTATTAATCTCACTATAGATTTCTAAAGGCTTTATATGAAGGTGAAAACATCCTTAGAGAGGTTTTGAAAGTTTTTAATGAAACATCCTCAAGAGAGGCTTTAGAAAACATTGAAAACATCCTCAAGAGAGGTTTCAAAAACTTTGGTAAAATATCTTTATGAGAGGTTTTGAAGATTTTTGATGACATGTCCTCAAGAGAGGCTATAGAGGTTTTTAATGAAACATCCTCAAGAGAGGCTTTAGAAAACATTGAAAATATCCTCAAGAGACACTTCAAAAGCTCTAGTAAAATATCCTCAGAGAGGTTTTGAAGGTTATTGAGGAAATATCCTTAAGAGAGGCTTTGGCATACATTGAAAACATCCTCGAGAGGCTTCAAAAGCTTCGATAAAATATCATCAAAGAAAGCTTTGAATGTTTTTGAAATAATGTCCTTAAAAGAGTCTATGGAGGTTTTTGATGAAACATCCTCAAGAAAGGCTTTGGAGAAAATTAAAAATATTATCAAGAGAGGCTTTGAAATTTTTTGATGACATGTCCTCAAGAGAAGCTATGGAGGTTTTTTATGAAACATCTTCAAGAGAGGCTTTGGAAAACATTAAAAATATCCTCAAGAAAGGCTTTGAAAGCTTTGGTAAAATATCTTGAAGAGAAGATTTGAAGTTTTTTGTTGAAATTCCTCAAGAGAGGAAATATCATGTATGTCATGAATGTCATTTCAAGGCATAAACACCGTGTTATGTGAGTAAGTTGAAATTAATACTTGGTATGAAAATGCTCATGCATTTGGAATGATGCACATACATGTAAGGAGACATGGTGGATGTTCATGAATACAAGTGTGCGAGAATGCAAATGCCCGTGACATGGGTGCCCCTGAGTGCTACTAAGCATGAGCAAAAATGCACATGACTGTGAATGATTATAAATAAGAATGCATATGAGTACAAATGCTTATAAGTAAAGACATACATAAATGTAACCCTTTGTGAATAAAAATAGATGTGAGTGTAAAGGTCTATAAGTCAAGATACAGTTTAGTGCATAAGCAAAGATGCACATGAGTGTAATTGTTTGTAAATGAAAATGCATGTGAGTTTAAATGCTCATAAATCAAACTAAGCGTGAGTTTCAAAGTAGGCAAATGAAGATGTATGTGAAAAAAAATATGTGAATCGAAATACACGTAAGTGCAAATGCATATGAATAGGATTTAATATGAGTGTAAATGTAGGCAAGTGAAGATACGTGTGAAAGAAAAGATACATGAGGAAGAATACATGTGAATACAAGTGTACATGAATAGGATTGCATATAAGTGTGAATGTAGGCGAGTGAAGATACATGAGAGAGCGTAGATATATGAGTAAGAATGCTTACTATAAAAGAAACTATACATATGTGCCAATGCATAAATGCAGATGCACATGAGTGTGAATGCTTATAAATGAGGGTGTGCATAACTATAATTATAGGTGAGTGAGAATACATGGTAGTGTCAGTGTTCGTGTATTCACATGAGTGTTGATGCATATGAGTGCAAACACCAGGACTAACCATTATCGGTACTAAGCTTGAAATGAAGTGCATGTTGATGAGTGATGCTCAAATGCCTATACAAATGATGAAAACAAAAGATGACATGTATGATCACAAAGGATGTAGAGGTTAAGACTGCAGCTGGCTCTTTTGAATCTTGCTTAACCTTTCTTTATGGTTCTTTTCTTTGATTAAGAAGCATTCTAATCCTACTTTGCCCCATGATTAGAAAAGCTATTGTCTTTTCTGCTTAAAATGTTCATGTAATGAAAACTCACCAGTTAGCATGATATTTAAGTCTCTTAAAGACTGTTGATCTATGGTTAAAAATTTTTTTTGAATGCTAACTAGGCTTTTTCAAAAAAATTTCAAGATAGGTGAAATGAATTCTTTCCTTGTTTTTCTAGGCTCACAAATGGACCAGTCCTCATGAATTCCTTAAAAACCAAACAAATTTGAGATTCTTTTAAGCCTTTCATTATTGATAATCTAATCGGCACCAAAATTGGTTATGATAGGTTTAGGATTATGAGGCTGATCTTGAAAGGTGAGGAACGTAATTCAAAAATTTGATCCCTCTAAAGATGACACTTTAGAGATGTTCATGGATTTCTTTAGAAGATGGTTTCCTTGTCAAGATTTTGGTAATCCCATAAGTGGCATTGAAAATTTAATATTTTGCTCTAGGCTGCCCATTTGGGTTTTCACCGTAGAGCTTTAATCTTTTCATTTCTGATTTCTTTTTTGTTTGATTTCATCATCATGATTATTAAGAAGGCTTAAAATTTATCAAAAGAACAACCTCCCCAAGAATGGGTTATCAGTTCACATGACCATGTTTGATCGAAATGGACTTTTAAGGCCCAAAATGTAGGTTAAGGTTCATGGTTTTAAAGGACAAAGGTATAAAGGCCCAAAATATGGCACTTAAAAGTGAGTGGATCAAGGATCATTTCTTTTTGTATGGGCATCCATGTCTTTGTTTCCTAATCTTCTGTTTCTTTTTCTTGATTTTGTTTTTGCTTTCTTTTCTATTGTTTTTTTCCTTTTCTTTTTTCTTTTTTATATTTTTCTTCCTTTTTTATTTTATTTTTCCATCATTGGAGGGAATCTTAAACTTTGGAAACTTTGTACTTTTCTTATTTGCCCCTTGATTTTAAGCATTCTCAGAATTATAGATTGGGATATCTGTCATTCATACTCGTTAAACAAGTTTTCCTTGTCCCCTAATGTGGTCTTTAATCAGGGTTTCAAAAGAATGAATTATTATGCTCAAAATGGTAGCAAAAAGGGAAGTTCTTCTAATTTGAAAGAGGATTATGAAAGACGGCCATATTTCATCTCAAACATGACTATGTGAACTTGAAAAACCATTTCTCCGAGAAAGCTCCTTTAAAGACATTTTGAAGTTTTAAATTACATGATGTTGCATTCGATTTTTTTTTTTATTTTTTTAAAACATGCCTTCGTTCTTCTTTTAACTTTTTTTTGATTTCACATGCTTTGGCATGCCCTATTTTGGTTTCCCATTGATGGAAAATCACATGGTGCTGAGGTTCAAGCTTTGAGAAACATTCTATGTTCAGTCTTTGAGGGTTTACATTGACAAAGGATTCGAGTTCCATGATATCAAGATAATAGGGTAAAGCTAGGGACAGGGTCATGGAGGGTCCCTAAAAAGTGCTTTGAGAAAGGTCTTTGGGAAATAGTTTGAAATAGGAGAATTAGGGACTAATAGGTCATGGTAGGGACACAAAAAATATTTCTAGAAAGGCTTCTGGAGGTATCAAAATAAAAAGAAAGATAATAGACCAAGAGGTTATGGTAGGGACATAGGTTAGTTTAGTAGCATTGCCCCTAAGGTATGATTTGAAAAGCTTTCAAGGTATGGCTTGGTAGCTTGGGTTTTAGTTTGTCAAGAAAAAGGCAAATGTTTTTTTTACTAAATTTTGATACGTGTAAAATTTCCACCAATAGGACTCTAAAAGAATATCATATTTGCTTAGCTTTCAAGGGGTCTATAAATTCTAATAGGTTGGCTCTTATCGTGGCTACCCTAACTCAAGGTTTTCGATCATTTGATGGTTCTAGTGTGTTCATGTGGCATGGTTTAAAATTGATTCCCGAAAGTTTTAGGTCTCATAATTAGTCAGTTTTATGCATGAAAACCTAAAAAAATACGAAGAATAAAAGTAATCACCAACTTTTTGAGACTCTTAATATCATGCTTTCATTAAGTACATGATTTAAAGTTCAAAACATGAAAGATGACATTTTGAAGACAAAAGCTTTTCACATGAAGCATGCTAAATTAGAATACCCTCTAATCTTAAGCTCATACATCCCATTTCATAGTTGATCAACATCTAGCTACTTTACTTCAAGCAATCATTGCACCTTTGTCCTTAAAGCCCCACATTCTTTTATGGAATAACTCATACACCTTTTATGATATTCGTAAGCAATGGTGTCATGACCTTTCAGGTAGAGTGGCTCTAGAGTTTTAAAGTAGACTGCATAATTAGCTGATCTTGAATAAAATGAGGAAGTAATTCGATGTATAGTATTTGGATTTGTTTCATGAGGGGTTTTATCCTGACTAGCCCACTGTCTTTTTTGAGCACTCCCTAACCCCTCATGGTTCATAGGTTAGTCCAATTGAGGTCATAGGTACTGAGTTGTGTGTTGGAAGAGATGTCAGCGGGTAAAACTCAACTATGAATTTGATGCAAAACTACCCTTAAAAGGGTGAACCATTTGGCTTCTAACATATGGATGGTGAAAAGTAAAATCCTTTGTCAACTGCTTGTCAAAGTTTAAAGCTTGGACTTCTTCTTTTTTATCTGCAGGTATTTTCGTTCTTTTAGAGTGGAGTGGCTTTTTTTTCCTAAGTTTTAAGTTTTCCATTTTTTATTGCATTCTTAATCATTTCCCTAGACATGATCAAATTAGTAAAGTTCCTCGTGGGATTCCCTATAAGCTTGTCATAAAAAGGGGCATATAGTGTCTCCATAAAATATATGGTCATCCTTTTCTCATTTAATAGTGGATGTACTTGTGCCGCTTTTTCCCTCCATCTTTGGGCATATTGTTTGAAGGTGTCGGTAGGCTTTTTCTCTATGTTTTTCAAAGATAACTATCAAGTACCCAATTAGCAGTGTGCTTGTACTAGTCCAAGAAGGCTCTAGCAAGATCAACCCATGTTTGGATTTTAGTTTTTTCTAGCTCATTGTACCACCAAGCTACTACCCCAATTAAACTATCTTGGAAGCAATGAATTAGAAGTTTCACATTCCTTTCACACTTGGCCATCTTTTGACAATACATTCAGATGTAGGCAGTCGGATCTATAGTCCCATTATACTTCTTAAACTCTAGTACCTTGAACTTAGGTGGAATATTGAGGTCAGAAACTAGGCCCAAAGATTTGGCTTCCATGATTTTGAATTATTAACCTCTTAAATTAAACTAAGTCTTTGTTTTTAGCTATTGGTATTTGTTGAGGTCTTTTATAGTCTCTAAAGGTTAGACACCTTTAGGTTCCTCTTACTCCATAGGGTCATTTAGATCGAGCAACAACAAAGAAGCCGAGGAAGATTTAGTAATTGCCCTAGGAAATCTGAAATGCTTAAGTGCTGCAATTGGATTCATATGGATAATTGGGTGCATCAGTGGAATTGGTGTTATATGAGGTTGTTGCTCCTAGACTACTTCCTTTTGGATGGGTGTAACCTCGGTACCACCCATTTGGTGATCTTTAGAATTTTTCAACCCTTTTCTGACATCAGTTACACTAGCTTGCCTTTTTCTATGGAAGCCAATATCATCTTTATCAACACGGATATCTAGGCTTACAGCTCTTTATTTTTATAAAGCATGTCCTCTTTATCTTCTTTATGCATGAGTTCCAATCTCTCAATTCTAACCAAGTACTCGTCTCCCATGATTAACAATGTCAATCTTCCTTTGATACCTCTCAAGGAACAATGAAGCTTCTTTTAGAAAAGTTTTGGTATTCATGCAAGCCACCACTCTACACCCTTAGGTTCATGAATTGGGCATGGGAGTATGCATGCATGTATGCAAATGAGTGCAATAAGGATGTTAGGTAAAGTATGAAAAGATATCATGAGCATGAAAATGTTATCATGGAAATCTTCTTTTAAGATTATAAACAATATTAGTAGTGGTAGATGGAATGTATGAGATGCAATATGTTGCATTCCTATAGCACCGACCATGGTAGAATGGCCCATGTGGGGAAATAATCCATACAAATGGAAAAATTATGCCCAAGAATTTAGCAAAGAAATATGACGCTGATGGGGCGGAGATCCTTTAGGCATTATAGTGTTCATTCATCTTTGGCCCATGTCAATTCTCCCCATGTTTGATGCAAGAAATGATGTATGTGACATAAACATGAAACAATAAGGTAGTACAGGGTTAAAGAATATAGGCACAAAAATAAATCACGAAAGTTGCCCTGATAATGGGTAGTATGATGCCTAAGAGCGAACATGACAATTGACAACAAATGGACAGCCTAATGGTGTGTCCGAGTTAAAATCACCTTTAGCAATGTGACATAATACTTCAGAAGGACAAGACAAACCAATTAAATGGTGGCATTCATTTCTCAACATCTATGGCGAATACACGTAAAGCCATCATTTGGACAGCATGATGGGTTATTTTGGTCAGATATAACTATTTTAAGATGGTATTGCAGGTAATGGCATTCGCTTATCATCACCTACTTATTAAAGAGGATTTATCATTGAACATAGTGGCATATCACTAAAGAAATGATCATAAAAATATAAATGACAAATGTCAGTGACAATGTTCACCTATCATCGCCCATGTAATAATGGTATATAAGAGTAAAGGTAAGAAGGGTTTCCCTAAGTGATCCTACTCTTCAAGTTATTCTTGCAGTAGCCCAGTATGGTTGGACATGGTTTAGCTCATAGAGTTCACTATGTGGGCATAAAAAGATGCCTAATTTGGTATTTGAATCACTTCTTTGTCCAGTAAGGATAGCTAAAGCACCTCGAACTTAGGCCTATCATGAGTTTGGCGAAATAGGTTTGACTTAGTGGATGTATTTTTCTATGCAAATACAAAGGGGTACTTATGAGAGACATAGGTAATTTACACCTCGAAAGGTCTTGCCATGCCTATACGAAGGGTTACTCACGAAGATGGATGGCTTACTTCCTCTTAATAATTAGGATACTAACCTTACCATGGTGTTTGGTAGGAATCTAGTGCAAATGCAAGTGCACGGTATGTGTCGAGGAAACAATCAAACCTTTTTGTTTTACCCCATAAAACCATACTTATTCAAATTAATATTTATTCGGGAATGAATAATCACTAATAATCACAGGACAAAAACATAAAAGATAGAGATTAGTAAATAAAAATAAAAGGGAATTATATCTAAATAATTATGAAAATAAAAAAAAATCAAGGACCGTGTAAGGCATAACTAGTCATAGGCCTAACCTTCTAAGTTATCTCCAGTGGAGTCGCCAAGCTGTCACAATGTACCCACTTTTAAAACTTTAGACAATTCGAAAGGCATAGCACAAGTGTCGTAAAAAATGTATGATAGTGGTGGTGGTCAAGCCTTTAAATTATCCCATGATCGATATTTGGATTAGGCAAGGTAGTATGAAAGGAAGAGAGATTGTCGGATGGATCGCTGATCCAACTAGTCATGGATGGCCACCACAAAATGGTCATAAACTTGGAGTCACAATTGATCATTTCAAGCTAGGCAGGACCAGATGCCTATTGAAAATAATATTTTAAGTTACAAAACTTGACACATCAATCTCAAGGTCTATAAAGTCTAGAGATTTGTTAATTGGGTTTGGGAGTTGGTTACGTATAGGGAAAGATTAGCACCCCACGATGCTTGAAATTAATACAGACTAACTATGTCTCACTTAAGTTTCAGCTTAATCAGATCTATTTAGTCATTATTTAGATATAATCCCCTTTAATGCATGAACTTTATGGAAAATGTAAATTCGAATTCTAAAAGATAATTTGACATCACTTATGCACCAGGAGGTATAAGAAGCATAAGGATTTTTTATGAAAATAATTTCTAGATTAAATTTTTGAAAGTTCAAATATTTCGTATTAGGCACTGGAGAGATACCAACATGGAACAATGCCTTATAAATTTTATTGGAAAACAAAGTTTAAATATGAACGATAGTCACCACAAAAAGGAAACATGTTGGTAAGACAAAAAAGAATATAATAATATCATAAACAAACAATCATAAACAAAAGAAAGTAAACAAAAGGGACGATCAAAATGTATCTCATAATTGTCTTCAATTATTGAAATATAACCAAGATGGCAATTTAGAGATGAGTATTCGATGGTAATTTGAGGGACGAAAAATATTTTAATCAAAACAATCTGAGGCATCTGAAAAAGAGAAAATTTTTAGATTTTTTTAGGTAAAAGCTGGGTAAAAGTATCCCTCTAGAAAGATGGGGTTAGAATATCCCAAAAGATAAAGTTATGAGAATAATTAGGAATAAAGAGAAAATTTGAGTTTCTTTAATGAAAAACGAGAATTGAGTATCCTCTCAAAGTAATAGGGTTAAAGTATCCCTAAAGATGAAAATTTTTGATGATTTAAACAAATAATTAGGAATCTTTACTAAATTCGAGAGAGAAAATTCAAGTTTCTTAGTGAAAAACGAGGTTAGAGTATCCTGTCCGCATAATGGGTTTAGAGTATCCCCAAAGATGTAAATTTTTTATGTTTAAAAAAAAGTTTTTTTTTAAAGAAAAAGGATTTTGAAAATAGAAAATCGAAGATTTGTATAAAACATATTTTTGTCTTAAGCCTTGATCCGAGTCTAAAGGGATTGTGTTGTAAGGGAACCAATCAATGCATTTTGAGACATTCTAATATTTCTATAAAGAAGTTTTAAAAACTAGGTTAAAAATAGTGCACAACATCATATCATCTCATTTCTTGAATTTATTCAAGGTTCATCCGAAGGTTTTAAGTGGTGAATGAGGTACCATTGGAAAGATAAGTTGATAAGGTTTAATTTAAAAATATTTCCAAAATCTTAGAAAATCATTTTCTAGGTGGAATTAATTTTTGAAATTAGGTCTATCTTGACACTGGCAGCATATGCAGGGGAAAAGACACACTAAATTTTAAAAAGTCATTTTAGGCTCATCCAGATTTGTTAAAAAGTGAACAATACCTTTTTGAAAAGGGAATTTTGTGAACTTTCTAGAAAAAATAGTCAAGAAGGACAAAAAAGTTGTTTGTTGGGCCAAAAATGACACAAACAGAAAACTATTTGCTAATTCCAAGGGTTCTGGATAGCAAAGGTTCGAGAAATCATATTTCCTTCATCTGGAATGATCCAAGGGAACACAAGACACCGTTAAAAAGGTATTTTGATGCCCTTTAAAAAATTGAGTGGTTCGAAAATGATTTTCCAAACTTAGACTACAATGTTGCTAGAGCTAAAAAAGGGGATATTTAATATTTTTAGGTTTTTTCCAAGAATAGACTCGAATCTAGGACATTCGAGGTACGTGATAGAAGAGAGCAAGTAACATGAGTATTCATTCACAATCTTAGAGTAGTTTAGGATGATGAAACAACCTATTGATCATGTCACTAAATAGGGTATTGGACTCAAGATCAAGGCTTAATACTTTAATAAAAGAAAATAGCATTTTATTTCATGAATCCAAACCTGAAAGGTATAGTTTGTCCCTAAGATTGGAGGACCAATTTAATCAAAACATTAAATCTATGCTAGTCCCCATTATTTGAAGGTAGCATAAACTTAACATGGGGTTTTCTTGAAAATTAGATTTTTAGCAAACAAGTAAGCATGCAAGCACACAAACATGACATTTTAACATGGAGGAGATGACAAAAAAATGCAAAGAGGTGACAAATAAGCTGTATGGAAATGATAACATTTTGAATGGCATCAAAAATCAAGTTATGGAAGATGACATGAACATATTTAAGCAAAGAAAAGCATGTTAGACCTTTCAATACAGCATCTTTATGCCATGAGACTCCTTAAGATGCAAAAAGTGCATGAACATATGCTTGCATATTAGGAAAAACATTAAAGTATGTGTTAAGCATATGAAAATAGATAAAATGTGATAGAAAATACATGAACAAGGGACTATTTTGATGATAGAATGAAAATATATTTGGCCTACCAAGCAACATCAAAATCCTAAGACTACCACACCCAAGGCAACAACAATGCATAAAAGTCTTAAGGTGGCCATGGCAACATGAAAGGCTCATTAAAGTGATGCAAATGGTGAAAACAAAAACACATAAAGCAAGGTAGAGAAAACATATCAAAAAAGCTTGAACTTTTCTCTCTACTTGAAGCAGTGACTTTAAGCTTAGTTCTTTCCCTCTCTTTGCTATTATTAGCAAGAAAAAAATGAAAGAAAGAAGCTTTCTAGTAATATTATTGATGGCAAAATGTTTGAAGGATGAAAGTGTGTGAAAGGTTGAGTTTTTGAAGGTTTTTTAGCGGTGGTTTTGGGGAACTACGAGAATGGATAAGAGTTTCTTGGTTTTTGGTGGTTGAGGAATATTAAAGGAATGTCTAGAAGTAAGTGTTTTTCTACTGAGAATGTTCTGTGGTAGGCTCTTTTCCCTCCCATCAGCTGAGTCTAAGGTTGGCTTATATAGCCATATGACTATTAAGAGAAAAGATGCAAAAATTGGGGTTTTGGTGCATGTACCTGTTGTAGAGATCAGGTTCTGTGCTTAGCTGCCATACGATTGCTTAGCAAAAACAGTGGATCAAGGCTACTTTACGCATTTGAGCATTGAGAAAATTTAGCCTTATCCTTTAAAAATTTGCATAATGTCATGAAATGTCCCTTGTCATTAACTATTTAGGTCTTGAAATTTTATTTAAATCCAATCACAAACTGAAAGAGGAAGCCTAGTATGAATTTTAATGATTTTTGGTGCAAGGAACATTTTTTAATCGAATTTTTAATCAATGGTGCAATGGTTGAAAGATGACTCAAACTAGGCAAAAATGCCTTTATGTATCGATACAAAACATTGTGTATTAATACATAAAGCAATTTTTACCTATGAGTATTGATATAATGAAGTATGGATTAATACCAAAAGCAAAAAATTGTTTTCAATCTCGAGACTTAAAGGCCTGTATCAATACTCAAGCTTGTATATCGATAATTTTGCCAAAATCACAACTATTGCTACTGCTAAAGTCTATATCGATACATTTCATTAGGTTTTGAGACCAAACCCTAGGTATCAATACTACACATAAAAATTCAATGTTTCAGCAAAGCAAAAGCCTCGTATCAGTACTTATGCACTGATATAACTTGTACGTATCTGTGGCTTCTTGAGTTACCTTACCTTGGTCGTAAATAGTGGGAAATTAACTTGTGCTTATTTGAGACAAAACCCTAGATATGAATACATCTCATTAGGTTTCGAGACCAAACCCCCATGTATCAATACTACACATAAAAATTCAATGTTTTGGCAACGCAATAGCCTCATATCACTACTTATGCATTGATATAACTTGCACATACTTATGGCTTCCTGAGTTACCTTACCTTGGTTGCAAACAGTAGGAAATTAACCAGTGCTTATTTGAATGACTTTGGTGACACCCTACAGAATGACCTTTTGATGCCTCATTTTACATTTTTCTTTAATGCAACTCATAAGCATTTTAGACTTTCCCAAAAAAATTTTGCCTGGCATTATGTTGCGTAATAGTGCCAACAACATATCACCTGGAAACCATTGCCATTATTATTTATTATTTTTTGATCCTACTATCTTTCGATTATGTCTCTAGATGCCAAAATTTAACTCAGACAAAATGAGGTGTCTACACCTCCAATACCTCTCCATACAGAGGGTTTATATCTAAGCATAGAAGGCTAGCTGAACTTCACTTGTAGTTAGGCTTACCATAATCAAAATCTCACTGCTCTAGGTCTTGAACGAAAGGGATGAATTGTCGACACTAGAATTGTTGTAGAACTAAGATAGGTGCATAGCTGGTGCTTCTCTATAATCCCATAAATATGACATAACTGTAGTCTTTGCATCGATATATGATTGTCTATCATTAAAACCAAATAGCCTTCCATACCACCTCTTCCCCTTTGAGATTTTAAAATTTCTAGACCCAATTGCTCCTGAGACTTGTCTTGGGGCTATTCTTTCTCAATAACCTTGAAGATAAGACTAAAGTTGGGTAATAAATTATATAACATTTTCTTCATTTTGAGGTCAAAGTGACTAATAAGCCAAATGTGAAAAAGCGACATGCATCCAATGAAGCGACTTACTCCTATTTTCTTACCAAAATTTAAGGGCTCGAATGGTTTCAGCAATAATGGTGGGTGCATGATTAATATTGCAGCACAATCGAGAAAAAAGATCTGTTACTGTCCCTTCAACATAGTGTAATGTTTTTTGGAAATATGACCAAACTATACATAGTCGAGCATAGATCTCTTGAATTTTATAGATGTCAGTGGCATTTGCTTCCTTTAGCCAAGCCTATGAGATACACTCATTGTTCCCTTTCGTCTTGATATGACTCTCAATCTAAAACTCTGTTGCCTCGAGAATTTGAGTTAATCTTTTCTTAAAGGTTGGAAGTTGTAAGGCGTTACAGTATATTCTATAATTCTTGGCTCTCTCAATATTGATTAACATGATATATTCATCAACTGTGAGGACCAAATCTTCACGATTGAAAGTGAAGCATCGATATGTTAGGTTCCAAAACTAAAATGTTGCTTGCAACAAACCAATTTCTAAATGGACCAGGAGTAAAAGGGCTATGTCTTCGTATCTCTTCGTGAACGATTTCCTTTCAATATTATTCCATCTAGTCCATACATGTTCAAATCTTGCCAATCATTCTATCTTCACCTTTTCATGCATTGTTGAGACATACCTAGGTTTGAAAACGTCCTTATCTTTCAGCTATCGGTGCTCCAACCATGTTAGGACTTTTTCAAAGTACTTTAAATCAGAAGTGGATTATTTCTCCATGGCAAACACCCTTTGCTAAACACTAAACCATTGGCTAAATGTCCCATAATGATGATGATTATGATAAAACGATGCATATGTCAAACAAAAAAAATAAGGGAAATGAATTAGTGACCATACGAAATAATAAGCATAACAATAAGGGAATAAAAGAATGCAACAAAATGCATCACAAAAATTACCCCAACAATAGGCGATATGATGCCAAGGGGTGGACATGATAATTGTGACAGCAAACAGATAGCACAACAGTGTGTCTAGTTTAAAAAAATGTCATCAATGAGGTGACACTATACCTTGTAAAGTAAAACTGACTGATGTAATAGTGACATTTATTCATCACTACCTATGGCAAGTACATATGAAGCCATCATTTATAGAGCATGATGGCTTGTTTAGGTAAGATATGACTTTTTTAAAGTAACATGGGGCATTATAGGCATTAAAATTTGCTTGTTATCACCCATTTATTAAAGAGGGTTAGCTGTAAAACATAACAGGATACCGTATAAAATAACAAATGCAGTTGACAATTTTCATTCATCATCGCCTACGTAACCATGGTGTATAGGAGTAAAAGTAAACAAGTGTTTCCTCAAGTGACCCTATTTTTCAAGTTATTCTAGCAACATTTTGGTTTGGTTTGACATAGTTTGGCTTATAAGGTTCACTATATGGGTTTAGGTTGATGCCTTAATTGGTATCTGAATTGCTTTTCCATTTAGTAAGGATGGCTGAGGCACCCCGACCTTAGGCCCATCGCAAGTTTAGTGAAAGGGGTTTGATTCAGTATATGTATTTTCTTATGCAAATGCAGAGTGGTACTCATGAGAGAAATAGATAATTTACACCCTGAAAAGTCTTGCCACGCCTATACGAAGGGGTACTCAAGAGGGTAATTAGCTCACTTCCGCTTAATAATTAGGATGCTAATCTCACGATGGAGTTTGTTAGGAATCTAATCCAAACGTATGTATGTGTTGTATGTCAAGGAAATAACCAAACCTTTTATTTTACCCCTATATTACCATTCTTATTTAAATCATTATTTATTCAAGAACAGAGTAGTCCCTAACAATCACAAGACAAAATCATGAAAGGTAAAAGGTTAGAAGATAAAGATAAAAAAGGGATTATATCTAAATAATGATGAAAATTGAAAAAAATGAGACTTAGCTAGTTGTAGGCCTAACTCTCTAAGTAGGTCCGTAGTAGGGTCACCAAGTTATTGCTACGTACCTTTTTTCTTCGACGATTCAAATAGAGCACACCTGACTTAAAAGAAATATATATGGTGAGTGGTTATATTGGTCGAAGTCTTCAGGTTATCCTTTGATCAAAAATTGAATTAGGCATAATATAAAGAGAAGAAAGACTATCAAGCGAATCACTTACCCTACTAGTCTTGATAGGCTACCATGAGGTGGTCATAAATTTGGAGTCAACACTGATTATCTCAAGCCAGGCATGATCAGATGCCTATTAAAAACAATGTTCCAAGTTACAAAACTTGATAAATTAATTTCAAGGTTTGCATGGTCTAAAAATTCATCGGTTTGGTTTGGGAGTTGTTACGTGTGGGGTAGGATTAGCACCCCTACAATGCTAAAAAATGATACTTGCTAACTTTATCTCACTTTGGTTTCTATTTAATCGGTTCCACTTTATAATTATTTTGATATAATCCCTTTTAGTGCAAGAAATTTTGTAAACTATATATCTAGGTTTTGATGAAAATTTTATGTCACCTATACACTCTATAGATGTGGGAAACATAATTATTTTAGATTAAAGTAATCTTTTGATTAAATTTTCAAAATTCTAATATTCCATGTTAGACATTAGAGAGATACCTATGTAGAACATTACCTTATAATTTTTGAAAATAATTTTTAAAATATGAATGCACAATAGTCACTATGAAAATGAAACATGTTAGTAAGATGAAAAAGAATATAATAACATCACATAAAAATATCACACACAAAAGCATAAAAAAGGTGATGATCAGAATGTATCTTGTAATCGCCTTCAATTTTTAAGGAATAACCAGAGTGACAACCATGAGAAATGTTTGGATTTGAAGGCAACTTAAGGGATAAAAAAGAAAAGGTTTTAATTAAAATGGTCTGGGATGTCCGAAAGAGAAATTTCTTAAAATGTTGATTGGAATTAGGAATGGAGTATCCTTTTGAAAGATAGGGTTGAAACATCACCAATCGTGATGATTTGGATGTGTTCAAAATAAGCTTTTAATAAAAAGACCTTTTAGGCAGTTTTAGGAGAGAGAAAATTAAGATTTTAAGTGAAAAATGAGGTTAGAGTATCTCCAAAGGTTGAAAAAGTTTGATTAAGAATCCTGAAAAGATCCAGGAAAAAGAAAATTCAAGGTTAGAGTATCCCTTCGAACAGTTTGGTTGGAGTATCCCCAGAGGTAAAATGTTTTTTTTTTAAAAGAATATTTTAGGTAAAAAAAGGTATTTTGAAAATAGAACCCAAAAGTTTAAAATAATTATTCTTTTTGTTTTAGCCTTGATCCGCGTCCAGAAGCCTTGTGTTGTATTGCGTGACTCCATGTAGAGTCAATCGTGTACACTTCAATATGCTTAAATATCTCAATAAAGATGGCTCGAGAAGTTGGGTTAATTTTAATTCCAAAAATAGGGGACAACATGGCACTATCTCCTTTCCTAAATTTATTTTGGGAAAATTAAGAGATCTCAGGAACCAAATAAGGTACCAATGGAAAGGTGACTCAATAAGTTTAATATAAAAATAGTCTCAAAATCCTAAACAATCACTTTCTAAGTGGAATTAATTTTTGAAATTGGGTTTGTTTTGACAATAGCAGCATATGCAGGGAAAAAACATAATGAACTTTAGAAAATCGACCCCAAATTTTTTGGTATCATTAAATTGCAAACAATACCTTTTAGGAAATGGAATTTCATTTCTAGGAAAAACACTTAAAAATTCAAAAAAAATCATCCGGTGGGCCAAAATTGCCCAAATAGAATGCAGTTTGTTGGTTCTAAGAGTTCTAGATAGCAAAGGTTTAAAAAATCATAACTCCCTCATTTGGAATTATCTAGGTGCAAATAAGGCACCATTAGAAAGATAATTCAATGTTCTTTCAAGAAAAAAAATCATAAAATTCCAAAAAGATATGTTTCGTCTCAAAAATAATTTTTTATGGGAGGATAGTGCTGCAAGAGTAAAACAAGGGAGTTTTTTTATATTTTTGGGTTTCTTATGACTAAACTCAAGCCAAGGACTTCCAAACATTCATGACATAGAGATAGGGGTAACATGGGCATCACAAATTCATTTCACATTGCCAGAGTAGTTTGGGATGCTGAAACAATCCATTGGCCATGCCACAAATAAGGGTATTAAGCTCTAGATCAAGGCCTAAACATTTTAAAACAAGTAAAAGACTATTTATTTTAGAAACCAGAACTTAAAACTGTAGACACCTTATTTTGTCTGGGCTACTTTTTTTAAGCAATCTAAAGCATGGACATGAGAGGGGGTGATGATCGCTAGGTGACAACGTATTTTGAGGAGGTCAAGAAGGCCTAGGGATCATATCAAAGGTAAATACAAAGATATGGCATCAAATAACATAGTTCAAGGTGTCCAAGGACAAAAGATATGAGAAAATTCATAATTTTACTTGAATGTAACGATACATGATTCTCATGTATCGATACAATGCTCCAATGATCCAAAATTATGAAATGTCCCTATTTATATTGATACATCATGTAGGTCTATTGATCCATGAGCCTCTGTATTGATACAGGACCTCATGTGTCAATATTAGGCCATGCCAAGGCCAAAACATGCATTCTGTAAAGAAATGTATCGATAAATATCAATATGTATCGATACAATGGTTCATAGTATCGATACAATGATCATTGTATCGAAACAATGTTCATTGTATCGATACCATTAAGGTTTCTGGACCAAATTTATCGATACAATTTGCAATGTACCAATACATGCAGGCCATTTTCATGGTTAGGGTATTTTTGACTCATCTACCATTGATCCAAAACTCGATTTTAACTCGTTTCTTTGCATCAAGAAAGATTAAAACACATATCAAATTACAAATTTAAACTTTTGAATTAATCAAAACATTTGTTCTGAAGTCTAAATTTGATCAAAGGGGTCATTGTCACATGATCATCCTACTCCTCCCTAGTTGTTGACCAATATCACTATCAGCCACCCTATTTGCTGGAAAATCATTTCAGCATTTAAACTAGCCACCCTATGCCCATCACATTGGCAGCAAGT
>JBBYHL010150240.1:11601-30934 GCA_038381835.1 Adansonia madagascariensis | reverse complement strand
ATTTTTCAATTTTCATCAAGAAAACATGCTCTTGTTGGTATGTTGTATATTTTTTCATGTGAATATGTCCATAATTACGTTATTTTCCTTGGTATTTTCACTTGAATATTTCATAAAGCGTGTTTATATTTTATTTCTCTTGATTTCATATATGTTGATGTTGATTTAAGTTTGAGTTTGGTAAAAATTAAGATATGTGTTTATTTTGTTATTTATGAAGCCATGTTGATGATCTTGGTTGTTGTTGATGATGATCATAGCCTTTGATAAATTTTTATGCCTATATAATAATAGTTTTAGACTATTTTGTGATGTTAAAAAATTATGGGGTTAAAATAATTAAGCCTTATCAAATTAATAAATATCTTATTAATGGATGAAAACTAAAAAAATAAAGAAAAAAGATATGGCCATTCGGCCAAAAGATTTTTTTTTTTGGAGCTTGGCCAAACCTTTCTTTTATATATGGGAAGGATATTTCGAGAAAAGCCTAATGGCTTTCATGGCAAAATTTGGCATTTTTCCTTAAGAAATTTCAAATATTATCACACTTTGAAGGCTTTAAAGGTAGTTTTATATGATTTTTGCTCATCTTATTCATTTTCCATCATATTTATCCTTTTAGTGAGCTTAACGATCATTTGTGCTTATGGATTTTGATCCATTTTGAAAAGCCAAGTGTTTAAAGCCATGAACAAATTTCTTGATTTAGTTGTTAAATTTGATTTTCATCAAGAAAACATGCTTTTATTGGTATGTTGTATATTTTATCATATGAATAAGTTTGTGATTATGTTATATTCCTTAGTATTTTCATGTGAATATTTCAGAAAGCATGTTTATATATTGAGTTTTCATGATTTCATATATATTGATATTGATTTGAGTTTGGTAGAAACTACGTTTTATGTTTATTTTGTTATTTATGAAGCTATGTTGAAAAAAATTGATCTCGGTTGTTGTTGATGATGATCATGGCCTTTGATAAATTTTCATGCTTGTTGTAATAGTGCTTTTAGACTATTTTGTGTTGTTTAAAAATTATGGGGCCAAAAAAATAATTGTCCCGAAACTTTATAAGGCTTGGATAGGTACATCCAAGCTTGGCTAAACCTAACATGGGTTGATTTGTGAAATTTTGATTAGTTTTGCGATTATGGAAAATGTAGCGACATTTAGGAGTGTTTTTCATGCTTTTTAAACATAATTAAATGCAAACGATGCATTTTAACCTTTAAGGACCTTTTTGTAATTTTAGAAAGTCTAGAGACTAGTTTGCAAAAAGTAAAAAAAGTTATTCCAAGGCTAAAGGTAGTTGGCCAAATACTTTATATGATTTTTTGTATTTTTTCCATGTGGATTTTGAAGTGTTTGATGTTTGATTTTGCAATTTATTTCATGTAAGGATTATTTCATAGAGTTAGAAAACTTTAGAGTCAATTAGGAAAGACATGCATTTGTAGGGTTAAAAAAGGCATTTCTCAAATCAAATTACCTATTTATGGTATTTTGGTCACTTAGAAATTCTTCTAGCACTTTTAGCCATTTTAGGGCTAAAATGTAATTTTATGAAACTTAAGGACCTATAGCAATTTTTTCATTTTTAGTCATATTTAATGTCAAAGCTACCAGTTTAGGATAAAATTGTTACTGCATATCATTATTGAGTCTTTTAGGGTATCGAGATACTTATATGTCAAAAGTACACCCTAGGGGTATTCTAATAATTTACTTTAGAACAAGTCCTTTATGATCCTTGAGATACTTCTATGTCAAAGGTGCATAATAGGGATATGTTCATCTTTTAATGAAGTTATCAATTCTTTTAAGGCTATCAGGATACTTTCACATCCAAGGTATACTTTAGGGATATTTTAAGAATTTACCTCGGAACTGAGTCCTTTAGGGTAAGTGGGATACTTCCATGTTAAAGGTGTTCTTTAGGAACATTTTGGTCTCTTCAACCAAACCCTAGTTTTGTACTTTTTGTCAAAATTGGGCCTCAGGATAAATTTTTCTTATTTCTTATAAAACTAGAAGTTTTAAAACTACGGCAATGTCTCCGAATTAAAATAATATATGAAATTTCTCCTAGTATATGGAAAAAGTTCTGCAGATTATTTTAATAATAAGATATCCTTTTAAAATGAGAAAAATCAGCTATTCTTGTGACAAAAGAAGGGAGAGCCTTATTCCTTTCCTTTTTGCCTGGAGCCTATGAGAATGCTTAACTATTCCTTCAGTTCATTTTTTAAATATAAAACTTTTTGTATTCCTTCAACCCTTCGATGGAGTACAAAAGATGTTTTAATTTTTAAAATCTTTCGCGTTCTTCTGACCCTTTGGTGGTGTACGAAAGAGATAATGGTAAAACTTTTCATGTTCATCTAGTTCTCTAATAGGCACAAAAGATATTTTGACTTTCAAAATATTGAAAACTCGATTTTCTTAAACGGAATATTTCACAAAGGGGTGCTTTGGAAATTTCATTTAATTTTTCTTAAGTCTAAAGATAGGGTACAACATCATGCTATCTACCTTCTCGAATTTATTTTAGGGTGGTCTAAAAGCTTTGGGGGGAAAACAATACATTGGAAAGGTAACTCGATAAAGGTTAGAATAAAAATATTCCAAAATCCTAGAAAATCTCTTTATAGGTGAAATCAATTGTTAAAGTCGGGTTTGATTCAACACTAATAGCATGGGCAAGGAAAAAAGCTTAGTGAAATTTGAAAAATCGTTTTGGACTCATTTAGAATTGTTAAATAGTAAATGATACCTTTCAAAAGAGAATTTCATGAAATTTAGGAAGAATGTTTAAGAAATCCAAAAAGATGATTTGATGGGCTGAAATGGCCCAAACAAAATTGAAATTGCTAATTCTAAGGGTTCTAGATAGCAGAGGCTCAAAAAATCATAACTCTTTCCTCCAAGCATGTTCGTGGGAAAACAAGATACCATTTAAAAGGCAATTTGATGCTCTTTAAGGGAAAAATATAAAAAAAATTTAGAAAAATCATTTTGGTTTTGAAACAATTTTTCGGTTAAAGTATAGTGCTGCTAGTACTAAAATATGGGTTTCTCAGGTTCAAGGTTTTCTAATTACATCTCAAGGTGTCGGACATATGAATGTCCGACAATTAGGATCCATAGTAGTGGAATCATGTGTACGTCCAAACCCTTGGAGCATTAGGCAATTAGGTGACCTGTTACCCATGCTGTCGAATCATAAGTTGAGGCTCAAAGCATTGTATTAAATCAAACAAGTTGTAAAACAAAAATTTTTTTCAGGGTTAGAAACAAAATGCATTTTGCCTTATTAGATCATGAATCCATACATAAAAGCTTGATTTATCCCCAATATCAGAGGATCAGTGGATTGAAAACATTAAATCTATGCTAGTCTTCATTGATTGAAGTTAGCATGGATTTAACTTGGGGGGTTTTTTGAAAATAGATTTTTTACAAGCAACCATAGAGACATTTTATTAACGATTTGATAAACTAAACAAGTAAAAGCATCCAACATGAATCAGCATTGAAAATAGCACCGTAATTCAATATTTAATCAATCAAAACATGCTAGAAATACAACAAAATGCATGTTTCACTCAAAACATATTAAGATAAGCATTTAAAACATAGATGAGCATGTGAAAATGATTGAAAACGGGTAGGAAATATGTGAATAGAGGCTGTTTTGATGCAAGATAAAACATGGCATTCTTTGTCATCCAAACATCATCAAGACATTAAGACAATCATAAAAATCTTTGAATTATCATAACCAAGGTCATAATAATGCATGAGAGTCCTAACAGGGCCATGGCAACGTGGATGGCTCATTAAATGATGGAAATGATGAAAAACAGAAAAAAGATGAATAAGGGATGAAAAATATACCCAAAAAGTCTTAAACCTTAGCTTTGCCTTTGAGCAGAAAGTAACTCCAACTTTAAGTTCAGTTTCCTCCCTCTCTTTGCTATTGATTAGCAAGAAAAGAATGAAAAGAAAGAGCTTCAAGGTTGTAGTATTAATGGAAGAGACTTTGGAGGGTGAAGATGAAGGGAATGAGAAGTTTTAAGAAGGTTTTCGGAAGAGTGAAGGGGGAGCTACGAGAATAGTAAATAGAGAGTTTATTGGATGTTGAGGCATAGCATTATATCTGTTTTTTTGGCTGAGTATGAACATCACATTATATAGGATTACATTTTAGCTATAAAAGATAACCTAGCAAAAGAGGCATTTGGGGCATTTGGCAAGTACCATTTAATGAGTCATGGTACTAGAAGGTGAACTTTCAAGATTTGATTAGTTAATCTTCATTCTTGTAGACAAAGAAAGCCATGCATGAGCTAATCAAATGAGTAATCTTACCTTTGCCCTTATTTAATTAAATTTTAACACAAAATGTCCCTTTTCTAACCTTAATGGACCTCTCTAAAACGTGTTAATCTAATGTTCAAGGCCCAAAATAAATTCCACATGATATAAATAGGGCTCTGTCAGATATTTGATTTTTTCAGTGCTAATGTTATGGCCAAATTTGAGTTTTAGTACAAAAGAACAAAAGGCTTAAAGTGTCTCTATTTAGGCGAAAACTACCTTATGTATAGATATACTATGTTTCATATAAACTTATCTAGCAAAAAACCTAGAATGTATTGATACAATGTTGTATGAATACATATCATGATGTATCAATACACCTACTCGTGTATCTATACATTTTGGCTAAAAATCACGATTTTAGCTATGATATAAGCCTATATCAACACCACAATTAATGTCTCGATACATATAGGCTGCATATCGATTCATGCATGCAAAAATTTACATACCTTTAACTTTCTAAACAAAATCATCTTAGCCAAAAATGATGGGAACTGATCTGTGCTCTTGTGAGTGACTCTGATGGTTCCCAAATAATGACCTTTAATGCTTTAGTGTTGGTCTAAACAAAATAGAGTGTTTATAATTGCCCCTCTTCGGCCATTGCTAAGTATTAGGACCTGGACAAAGACAAATAAACACAATTTTATTAGGATGAAATCTGCCTCTTGAGTGCCTACAACAAAATAAAGTCTAACCTGATAAGAAATGTAAATGAGTTTTTGTAGGGTTTAACCTCCCTATTTGGCTTTTGGGTTTTCTAGGGCTTGCTTATTTAGACAGGTGCCAGCTAATGTGTATTTTGACTGGATAGGTGTCTAGCTCTTTGTGGATAGTCTTGATAGATGCCTAGCTTTTTTATGGATAGACTTGATAGGTGTTTAACTCATTGTAGGCAATCTAAATGGGTGCCAGCTTTTTATGAACAGACTTGATAGACATCTAACTTTTCGTGGATAGTCTTAACTGATGCCTATATCTTTTTGGATAGAAGGGATAAGTGTCCAACTGTTTGTGGACAAAGGTAAACAAGCATCCAACTTTTTATGGACTATAGGGAAAAGCATCTAACTCTTTGTGGACTGAAGGGTAACCAACTAGTTCCTTGTGGACTGGCCAATTTAACTAGGCGAAAATAGCTATGTTGGGCTTTGACTCTTGATAAAGGGCAAAACTTTCTCTTTCTTTTCTTGATTTAAAAATTTTAAAACAAAGTCCTCATGAGAGACATTACGGGCGTCCTCAAGAGAAGCTCAAACATTGTCTTGATTAAAACACCTTCAAAAGAGGTTTTTAGGGATATCTTCAAAAAAGGCTTTGAAGTGCAAAGCCGAAATATCCTCAAGAGAGGTTTTAAAGTGTTTGATAAAATATCCTTGAGAAAGGTTTTTTTGGGAATCCTCGAGAGAGGTGCTAAAGTGTGATAAAATATCCTCAAGAAAAGCTTCATGGAAGTCTTTGTTGAAATATCCTCAAGAAAGGCTTTGGAGGTTTTTGATGAAATATCCTCAAGAGAGGTTTTAGGAGTTTTTGATGAAATGTACTCAAGAGAGCTTTGAAAATTTTTAGTAAAACATCCTCAAGGGAGGCTCTAAGAGTTTTTAATGAAATATCATCCAGAGAGTGTCACAAAATGGCCTAGATACAAATCCTGACTAGCCCGAATTAAAAGGCAGGTGTACCCTTCGTTTCTGTATATTTCCATATATCGTATTTTTATATACATTTAGGGACCATATCATTATAAATTCTCCTTATTTGGGAGTAGAATTGTTGAGATGAATAACTCATATGACTTAACTCTAAATAGTCATTACGAAATGACTATTTATTTTGAGTCCCCACTAATCTATTTTGGCTAGGTGAGATTGGTCACCTATTAGAGTTCATATTTTTGGGGTTACCAAACTCAAAAAAACAAACTTTGAGATCCGCAAGAATACCAGATATCGCATGAAAGGGTCCTTGAGTTGGTTACAATCACAAGTAAAGATTGATCTTCTCATGATGCTCGAAAATCGGTACCCTATTAATCATGTGTTAATCTAAATTCTCATTTTTATTTGGTTTCAATATTTGATTTTTAATTATATTTCCCATATATATTATTTTATAAAACAAATTTATTATTCTATGTGAGAAATCAGGTTTTTTATTTTTTGAAAATTAAAATATCTTCCGCATCGCCCTAGAGAAACAGAATAAAAATGAGAAACAAAATGGAAAGCTGATGGAATACGAAAGGTTTTAAAAGTCAAAATATCTTTCATACCCCACTAAAAATCCTAAGGAATACAAAATTTTATTTTTTCATAATTCGAACAATCTTGATTTTCCTTTTTTAAAATGATACTCATTATTAAAATAATCTGTAAAACCTCTTTCATATGCTAAGAGAAATTTCACATATTATTTTAACATCAGAGACATTGCCTTGATTTGCAAAAATTCCAATTTTGCAATAAATAATAAAATTTGTCCTAAAACTCAGTCTCCACTATATGTACGAAGGTAGACTCAAAGGACCCAAATATGGTCAATAAGACCAAAATGTCTTTTAGAGTACTTTTAGCATGAAAGTATCCCAGTTTCTCTAAAGGACTCGGTTCTAAACAAAATTACCAAAATACGTTTAGGGTATACCTTCGATAGGAAGTATCTTGTTACCCTTAAAGAACTTAATGACATCATAAACAAACGAACCTATTTCTACTGTACACTTTGATAAATAAGTATCTCAATGATCACATAGGATTGGGTTCTACGAAAAATTATTAAAATACCCTTAAGGTTTACCTTTGATGAATAAATATCTCTATAACCCTAAAAGACTTGATACCTTCATAAAAAAAGAACCTATTCTACTGTACACCTTCGACATAGAAGTATCTTGGTGATCAATTATGACTCGATTCTAAAAAAAAATACTAAAATACCCCAAAGGTATACCATTGATGTACAAGTATCCCAATAAGCTAGAGGACTTAGTAATTGTATGAAATGATAATTTTACCTTAAATGGGTAACTCAGAAATCAAAAGTCACCTAAAATGGAAAAATTGCTAATAAAAATCCCTAAGCTTTTCAAAATTACATTTCCTACCCCATCGAAAAACCAAAGGAATATGAAAAGTTTAAATATTTTCTACAACCCTGTGAAAGAATAAAGGAATGCTAGAAATATTCTTAAAATATCAAAAATATTGTATTTACCCTAAAATGTGCGATTTTATGAAATAATGTATAAACTTTGCAAACTTTGCAATTTAATCTCTGCATAAAAGAAAATTCAAAGTCAAATATTAAACACATCCACGTCAACATGAAAATCAAACCAAAAATCAAATGGAAAGTTAGGCCAAGTACCTTTGGCCTTGGAACAACTTTTACTTTTTTTTTTACTTTTTTGCAAATAAATCCTTAAACTTTTAAAAATTACAAAAAGGTCCTTAAAATGTTAAAAATGTATGAAAAACACTCCTAAAGATGTATAGAACATTTGACCAAAGATGGATGGCCTTAAACAAAATTTTTTTATTTTTACAATTTAGTCTCTATATGAAATTAAACACTAAATCAAATATTAAACATATCAAAATCAACATAATATAGATACAAAAAGTTATATAATCAATTCGGCCAAACACCATTGGCCTAGGAACAAAAATTTTGTAATTTTGCAAATAAGTCTCTAAACTTTCTAAAATTACAAAAATGAACAAAAATGGTAAAAAATGCATGAAATATATACATATATATTATAATAAGCATGGAAACACTTCTAAAAGTGTCTACATGATGTGACCAAGCTTGAATGGCCATAGAAAAATTTTCTACAATTTTTACAATTTAGACCTTAAATTTTTTTATAATTACAAAATAGCCTTAAACATAAAACATTGTAAAATCATCAAGATCAAATTTACCCAAGCTTTGAATCACATTTCCAAGGCCTTCAAAAACTTAGAAAATTATTTTTAAGTCCCTACAAATTTCCAATATTACAAAACAATCCAAAATACCATAAATTCAATCATGAAAAATTTTTTAAGGACCATAAACATTTTCTGCGAGCATATATATCAACTAAACACAATTTTTTTCATAACATATGTTCATGAATATCAACATAAATACATGTGATAAATTTTACCAATCTTAAATATGATTAAAATCATAATAAATAATGAATAAATCAACATAAATCAACATAAAAATATTAATAAAAATAAATAAAAATATATACATGGAAATACCAATATTTCTACTAATAAAAACAAATTATCATGATAAAAATCAATTTATTGTAATAAAAATTAAATAAAACAACAAAATCAAGAAACTTTGTTCATAGCCATTATACTTGACTTTTCAACATGGATTAAATCCATGAGCACAAGCATGATTTTGGCTTACTAAAAGGAAGAAAAATGAATGAAAGCAACAATAACTAAAAGTTTTTTAAGTATTTTTACCTTGAGAATGTAGAAAATATATGAAAAATTTTATTTTATTAAGTACTTTTTTGTGTTTTTTGTTGGAGAACCATTAAACATCATCTAGAAACATTCTTCCTCTATTTAAAGAGGAAATGAGTTGGCCAATGGGTGGAGCTTCTACCAATTTCTACATTTTTCTTTTTTTTTTAATTTTATTCATTTATTTACCATTTTTTAGATTTTTTTTTTCATTTTGATAAAGTTTAATTTGTTATTTTTGTCATTTTGCATGCATCATCATGCATGACATCATCATCTAGGTACATGCGAGAGAAAGACTTTAATTTGAATAAAAATAAATTATAGGGACCAAACTGTAACAAATTAAAAATTATGTATTTAAAAAAATAAAATTTTCTATAACAAATTTAATTAAAAATTTAATCAAAATAAATTTCTGGGGCTTGTTAGAAAAAAATGGGCTCATTGGGCTTTTCAAAAAATTAATGGGCTTATCGGGTATATTAGAAAAATTTATAGGTTTTATGGCCCGTAAAATGGAAAAATAAATTTTAGCCTATTAAAAATAAAGTTAATAAAATTTCCATGTAAAAATTCAAAACATGAATTTTTGAGTAATTTTATGTGGAAGAAAAATATAATTTGAAATTCCAAACTCATAAAATTTTACAACCAATAACCCTTTGGGAAGAAATTATTATTTGAAAAAAAATGAAAAAGTCATAAAATAAATTAATTCTTCAAAAATTGATTAATATGAATTTAATGAAAATATTTGAAGTATTTTAAAAATTATAAACTTAGAAAAATCGTACTGAAAAATTTACGGAATAAGAAACTCCATATGTTAGAAGTGGGAAAATTCCAAAAATATGTTTAAATTTCATAAAAATGAATTTTATCTAATACATTAATTAAAATATTAATTTATAAAAATAATAAAGAAAAAAATTGAAATTCAAATCAATTTTTATCAGGAAAAATTTCATGAGTATGACACTTGCAGTATTGTGAAAATTTCAAAATTCATAAATAAATTTGACAACTTGATACCTCATGGTAAAAAATGCCAATACAATTCTTTTAAATATTTTTGATTTTTCGGAGTGCATATCTACGTAAAGACGACACAGGTAGCGGTAAAAATATACAAGGATTAACTTTCCAAATTTTACAAAAATTTCTTGAAAATTTCCTAAAGATTGAAAATTTGATAGTGATATCATCCGTAAAAATAAATTTCAAAATTTCATCAGTATAAAGTTAACAACTAATTTTTTACTTTGGTATTCATCTTTTTGTCAAAGATCTATTCTCTACGACCCTTGAAATAGCTTTTAACTTTACAAGTATAAAGTTAAAAGCTAATTTTTCCATCACATGCACATGCGGTCATTTAGGCATGACTAAAGAGATCTTGAAAATGTCTAGTCAATCTTGAGAAGTCAACCCTCACTGTGTGGCTACTAAATTCTTGATATCAAATTTTTTGGATTATTAAGGAAGGGGCTCAGGTAAAATTAGGTGTCAATAGCTGCCCCTCTTTGGCCGTTGCTGAGAATGTGGAATTGGGCAAAGACTAAAATAGACATGATTTTGTTCGTGTCATAATAAATCCTTATACAAAAAGTTCTTCTACACAAATATATAAACACCAACTGTATCAATTTTCTTACACATTTATATACACCAACTGCATTATTTTTTAATTTAAGTGCGAATTTCATAGGAACATAGCCTTTAGCTACTTTTAGGCTTTTTAAATTCTTGGTGCTAATTTTGTAGGGACAGAGCCATCAGCCACTATTAGGCTTAATGCCAATTTTGTCAAAGACATAGCCATCAGCTACTCTTAGGCTTGGTGCCAATTTTAGTTAGGCCAAAGCCATCATCTACTTTTAGGTTTAATTCCAATTTCGACAAGGACATAGCCATCAACTACTCTTGGGCTTAGTGCCAATTTTGATTAGGCTAAAGCCATCATCTACTTTTGGGCTTTTAAAAGCCTTCTTCACCTATCTCATAGAGGATTGCATAAAGATGTCAATTATTCTCACCTACCTAATACATGATCGGATGCAAAGACCATTTTACTTAAAACTTTTTTCACCTATCTAACACAGGATCATGTCAAGAGGTTAACCTTTTTCACCTACAGTACATAAGATCGCATGAAGAGGGTATTTTAATCATACTCTATCTACACTACACGGGATCAAACAACGAGGGTATTTTCATTAAAACTTTGCCTACCCTCTAGAGATCGAATAAAAAAGGTATTTTAATTAAAACTCCACCTACCCAATACGAGATCCAATAAAAAGGATATCTTAATGAAACCTTTGTCTACTCTACACGAGATCGAACAAAGAGGGTATCGTACTCCAAACTCTACCTACCGTATATGGGATCGAATAAAAAGGGTACTTAAAACTTTGCCTACCCTATACAGGATCGAAGAAAGAGGGTATCTTACTTAAAACTCTGTCTACCCTATATGGGATCAAACAAAGAGGTATTTTACTCAAAACTCTGTCTACCCTATATAGGATAGAACAAAGAGGACATCTTAATGAAAATTTCACCTACCCTTCACGGGATCAAACAAAGAGGATATCTTAATGAAAACTTCATCTACCCTTCACAAAATCAAACAAAGAGGGTATCTTAATCAAAACTTTGCTTACCCTTCATGGATCAAATGAAGAGGATATCTTAATGAGAACTTTGCTTACCCTTTAAAGTATCGAATGAAGAGGATATCTTACTCAAAACTTTGTTTACCCTAGACTGGATCAAACGAAAAAGGTATCTTATAGAAAACTTTACCAACCCTTAACGATATCGAATAGATAGGACATCTTAATGAAAACTTTGTTTACCTTACATAGGATAGACCAAAGAGGATATCTTAATGCAAACTTTACCTACCCTGCACGGGATTGAATAAAGAGGATAACTTACTAATGAATTTAAATCCCACTTCACCTACCTTCTAACAGGATTATGTGACAAGGTTATTTTCTTAAAGCTTTCTTTACCTACATTACATAGAATCATGTGAAGAGGATATAGATTTCTTATATCATAAGGATTCCTATATGTTGACGAGGCCTCATTAATTTGAGTCTCATTGTTGCCAATTTCTTTTCTTTTTAATGGCTTACTATTGAAGGTTAAAGGGTGATTTGATATTTTTTGCCTTCAAAATCCTTTTTCTAATCTTGATTTTAGGAATTTAAGAACTATCAAATTTTTCTTGAAAAGTCACTAAAGATTAAGTTAGTGTTCATCAATTCAAAGATACAACTTCATGTAGTTGAATAATAGTCAACATTTTATGGCTCAAGGCATATTCAAATAATCCTATTAGAATCACGAGAAGTATCACACTTCATCTACATTTCAAGATTTATGAAATGAGATCACCTTCTCATTCTAACCTAGGAAAAAAATTTATTTAATCAAAAAGTATGAAAATTTCAAAAAATTTCAACCAGGAATTTTCTAATATCAAGGATAATGGATATACTATCTTCATTTGTTAAAAATTTCTTATGATTTATGATCATCATTTGGGATACCTTTGAATAAAATAAAAAAATGAACTTAATGGCACAAATGGGGTGGCACTACTAAAATTTATCTTGTAGAAAATTGGTATAACAAGGTCAAGGTTTATCAAGACCATGTTCAGGTGGATGTTCTTTTTATGGGAATTCATTAAAACACAAACAATCAAGTTATAACATCCTTTTAATCTTCAAATATAATAACTCGATAGGGATTAAACTAATGCTAGTAAACACTAAGTCTCAAGGGGTTAGTTTAGAAGGCCTTTGGTACATATCAATTTCTAAAGTTGGACACAAAGGTTTTGGAAGGTTATCTTGATAGAAAATATTTGGGAATTCAGCTCAACCTTTTGTTGATATCATGAAATTTCTAAAGGTTTGAGATCATTTCTGGATTAGCATGGAAGACTTCTTTTTCTTCGATGGCTACCTTTGTCGATTTAGGAGCAATTCCAAAGCCTTTAAGTTTGTTCTAGATTGCCCTTTTTCGGGTTTTCACTCTAAAACTTCACTTTTTTAATTGATTACCCATCGCATTCTTAAGGACTCAACAATCATCTAAAAAGATGAATTTGAAAAGAGATTCCTAGGAATGGCCTGACAATTCAAATAGCTATGTTTGATCAAATGGACTTCTATAGGTATGTAACGTAGGCCATGTTTTAGGGTTTAGAAAGAAAGGATAGATAAGCCTAAATCCAGTATTTAAGGATAATTAAATCAATGATCATTTCCCTTCAAATGAATTGAATCCAGCATTTCATTCAAAAAGAACAAATTTCTTTTTTTACTTTTTTTTTGCTTTTTCATTTTTTGCTTCTTTTTATTTATTTCTTTCGTTTGCTTTCTTCATTCTTCATTTTAAAAGAACTTGAAATTTTCTTCATTCATTACATTTAATATTTGAACATAAAATTTGGACTTTCTTTATTTTTTTTTAAATTGAAATTTAATAGTCAAAATTTAAATTTAAACTTTTTTCATCATCAAAATTTGCCTCATGACATTTGATATGTTTTTCTTGTAACTTTAGATTGGAATTTGCCCTTTTGATCTTTAAGCGTTGCTTTATTTACCTTTTATTTTGGAAGGTGATCTTTGATTATGGTTTAAAGAAAAAATAAATCATTAGGCACAAAAAGGACCACAAAGGGAATAATTTTCTATATTTGTCAAAGGATAGAGAAAAGTGGCCATTTGTTATTTCAAACAAAGCCATTTGTACTAGCAAGCAGTTTGCTAAGAAAAAAGGTTATTTTTTTGGGAATCATTTTGAGTACTTCAAGAACAAGATGTTGCACTAAATTTTTAAAAGCCAAAGGTATGCCTCTTAATAGTTTTAGTTTCATTGCTACTAATGGATCATGGTTATGGTTGACCCTTTAAGTGAGAAAATCAAATTCGCATGGGAAAACTTCGAATCTCATATCTTATGTATTAGGCACTGAATTGAAAAGGTTTTATTCAAAGGAAAAGGAGATTTTTGGCTCATGTTTACTTTCATTCTTCCTAAGTAAAGGATTCAAAAGAGTGTCATAAAAGTTATGGCAAAAGGTTATCCAAATTAGGGAGATCTTAAACTTTATGTCATTATTCTAACACATGTCGAACTATCAGAATCTGAGTCTTTTAGGAGCATAAGCTATTTATTTGACCTTCAAGGAATTCAGAAAAGAAAACATTTGGGTGCGAAAGGCTTATGATTGAAAATCTATGGCAATCATATATGTGAAAGTTAAAGACTTTTTTGAGAGAGTTCAACCTATTGGTGACATCTGCCAAAGAAAAACTTTCAAATTATTTTCATTATCCTAAATACTGGGAATCATTATTAACAAAAAATTCATGGTTGATGACAAAATACACACTATTTATAAAGCAAAATTCATTTTATAATTCAAAATTTCTAAAAAGAGATATACAAAGTTTTAAAATCAAGATAGAAATTACCCGTGATTGACATAATACCATAAGGGCAATGACCTTTAGGCCAATCATCCTTGACAAGCATTCACCAGTTCTTGGAATTTTGCCATGTCAACATGCCTAAGAGCTTGCATTTTGTTTTTGAATGCATTATGGTTCTCTATGGAATGGCCTTCCACCCCTCGGTGATATTTGCATCTGACACTTGGATTATACCATGTCAGTTAGGGGGTTTCCTAGACTTTACTAGTACAGTAGAGATTATCTAATTCTAAACAAGCAAAGAAAAGAGATTGGTGTAGGAAAATGGTGAGGTATGATACATCTTCATCCCTTTCCTTTGTGCTTCTCAGAATCGCTTAAACTATCTCTTAGGTCTTTTTGCCTTTTAAAACTTTGAATCAAAAAAGTTTGTATAAAGGGTTGCAAGGTGCAAGGATAAACCTATTGAGGTTATTAAGTGATGCAAGGCTAAGGAACATGGACACTGTCTGAATGGATTTCCTTACTTTCTTGATTCACTATGATCTTAGCTTTCATCGGCCATAACTTTTTCGTATTTAATGATAGGATTACTCTCTCATCCCACATATGCCATCTGGCTAGTGTTCATGATCTTTCTCATTTTTATGCCATGTTCAATTTTTTCTAACACAAACAAAATATCAATAAACTCAAAGAACACATTTTTGACTAATTTGTCATAGTGTGGAGGTGGCAGAGTATCCATAAAGTAGGCCTGCATTTCTCTATTAATTAAGGTGATTGAACCTGTAAAGTTATGTCTTTCCATCTACAGACGTATTCTCTGTAGCTCTCATTAGGATTCTTTCTCATGTTTTAGAGGGTTTCTCGATCTGAAACAATTTCCAACCTATGCTCATAATGTCATAAAAATGCTAGATTCATATCCCACCATGTGTTCACTTGGCTTTTTTTCTGATTGGAAGTACCATTCCAAAGCTGCCCTAGTCATGTTTTCGAGAAAAATATGGACAAGCAATTTATCATCTCCGATATACCTAAATATGTCACCAAATGCGTCTTGAGACATGTGAATCCACTATACTTCTCGAACTTCAAAACTTTAAACTTTAGTGGGATAATAAGATCTAGCACTAGGCTAAGATAATCAACATTAACACCATTATAGATCTTAAATCCTTCTATGGCCTTTAACCTTCTTTTGAGAAGCTGTAACTTTTTTTTTCAGTTTCTACTTTAGTTGGCTTTTAGCCTTTCTGCTTATGTCTTTCTTCTTCATCCAAGTTAGGAACTGCTACCTCTTCTTGTGCGATAGTGGTCTTTGAATCTGGCTCTTGTGGGATAGAGTCATGGATAATATAAATGGTAGGTGACAAATTAGGTGGAGGCAAATTTTGTCGGACATCCAAGGTGTTTTCCATCTGTGTATCTTGAATATTACCCGATGGTCTTTCTACTTGCATTTCCTTGGATGCCTTGGGAGGAGTATTGGTAGTATCTTCTGGCTATTGGTTAACTGGCTCACTTATCTCGAATGATTCAATTGAACTTAAAGTTTGTGCTTGCATTTTTTTCCTATCATGTGGTATCTTCCATTTAGCTATTTGTGTTATTTCACCCGAAAATGGAAAAAAAAAACTTAAATTAGTTTGCATGAATAAGTATCTTCTTAACATAAATCTTTATTAGCATCCATGTATGTATGTTAATAAATTAAAAAATTAATGTATGAATTAACGAACAAATGAATGAATGAATGAATGAAGGCATGTATAAGACAACATTTAATGGCACAAATTGCGTGCTAAGCAATTAGCTAAATATCTAATATGGAGATTATTATAAAGGTAAGAATTTGAGAAATTTGAGTCATGATTCAGCATCATTGCTTCTTCAACCAAACTCTAATTTATTCATTATTGGCATACAAAACTGTATTTACAGGATTCAAAAGGAAAAAACAACAAAAGGACTGCTTTTGCAAAGACTACATTTTCCTTGGTGTGTTCAAGTTTCTAAGGAATTTTTACAAATACTCATCATTCTTTTTAAGTCTCTATTTACAAAGCCCACTAAGTAGACAAAAGGTTATTTTTTACAATCCTTTCATTGCCCCTTAGCACTTTAATTTTTACAAAAAAAAAAAAATTACCATTCAAGAATGTCAGTAGTCATTTCCAATAGTTTTGCAAACGAAATTTTCATTCCACAAACCTCATGTTTGAATTCCCTTTGGATAGACTCTAATGTGCTGATTCTTGGCTCTAAATTATTGCCACGTCTTGGTCCTTAAAAGGTAATAAATAAATGAATTTAGCACAAGATGGAAAATATGAATGTATGAGTATATAAACAAATGAATAAATGAAAATAAATGCTCGAATAAGTTTACAAATTTTCATACAATATAGATGTGATGCAAAAATTAAAAAGGAAAAATCCTAATACTATCTTCCTTTTTTCACTTCTTTTTTTCATCTTTTTTTTGTTCTAGCTTAAGAAAGAATCCATGAAATCCATTTTTCTGGTCATAGGAATGAAATAATAACCACCAAAAATTGCTATGAGAAAATTCATCTCAATATAGCAAATCAAGACAAAAATAATAAAATTTATCATAACAACACAATGTATACTTATTGATATTAAGAAAATCAAATTATAAAAGTAAAAGGTTGGAAGCATTCCTTTATACGTACGTCATTCGGTAACTTCTAGAACTAGGTATGGCTCTAACTAAGTGAAGCCCTTATGTTTCATTAGATGAAGTTTGAGTTAAACATCTAAACAGGTTCTCGAATTGCTTTTCGAGTCCACAAAAAACTGATGAGGTACCCTAATCCTGCCCATAGCAAGTTTATGTTAGAACGGGTTCAATTCAAGTGGGAGTATCTTCCATGCCTGTAATAAGGCTAACACCTCGGGTAGGCATATGAATTTACACTCGGTAGGCTTTTCACTAGCCCAGATAAAGGCTAACACCTAAAAAAGCAGAGCTACTTTATCCCTACCTAAAATATTAGGTACCTATGCATCCTCCATATACCTATAGGAGAATCTAATGCATATAAATGTGCATAGTGTGTGAGGTAACAAACTTACATTTTTTGACTTGACTCTTTTTAAAAAAAATCCTAAATTCCCCTAAAAATAATGCTCCAAAGGAAACAATAGGTTAGTGAAAAATGTGAATAATACATAGTAGAATTTTTGTATAAATAAAAAATATAACAAAAATTTTATTTTGAAAATACCAGGAATTATAGTTAAATATCGATTGAAGCCTAATTAATCAAATTTTATTTAACATGTGAGTGATTTTAGGCTTGACTCTCAAACTTGTCCAAAGTGGAGTCATAAGCTGTCGCAATATGGCCTGAATACAAATCCTTACTAGCCTAACTTAAAAGGCCAGTGTACCCCTCATTCCTATATATAACCTTATATCATAAGTCTATATATTTTTAAGGCCATATTATTATTAGTTTTCCTTATTTGGGAACAGAATTGTCAAGATGAATCGCTCACTTAATTTAACTATAAATAGTCATTACGAAATGACTATTTATTTTTGAAGTCGTTACCAATCTCATTTGGCTAGGTGAGTTTGGTCACCTATCGAAGTTCATATTTGGGGATACGAAACTCACAAAAACAAACTTTGAAATCTGCACGAATATTAGAGATCCCAAGAAAGGGTTTGGGAGTCGGTTACAATCATAAGTAAGGATCGATCTTCTTGTTTGCCCGAAAATCGGTACCTTATTAATCATGTGTTAATCTAAATTCAAATTTTTATTTGGTTTCAATATTCGATATTTAATTATATTTCCCATATATAATAAATTATAAGAAAATTTATTATTCCCTATGCAAAAATTGAGTTTTTAATATTTTTGAAATTCAATATATCTTTCGCGCCTTTCCAAAGAACTAAAAAGACACAAAAGTTTTATCACTCTCTTTCGTACGCCACTAGAAACCTAGTGGAATATGAAAGATTTTAAAAATCAAAATATCTTTGTACCTGACTAGAAAGCTTGAGGAATACAAAAGATTTTGTTTTTTCAAAATTTGAAAAATACCAATATTCATTTTTTAAAAAGATATCTCGTTATTAAAATAATCTATAGAACCTCTCTCATATGCTGGGAGAAATTCTATGTGCTATTTTAACATCGAAGATATTACCTTAATTTACAAAAGTTCTAATTTTATAATAAATAATAAATTGTCCTAAGACTCGGTCTCAACTGTACACACGAAACTAGACTCAAAGGAGTAAAACATGATTGATATGACCAAAATGTCCTTTAGAGCACTTTCGACATGAAAGTATCTCAATATCTCTAAAAGACTCGATTTTAAGCAAAATTACCAAAATACACTTAGGTATACCTTCAACATAAAAGTATCCTGATACCCCTGAAGGACTTAACAAACCAATTTCTACTTTACGCCATCGATATATAAGTATCTCGATGATCACATAGGACTCAATTCTAGGAAAAATTACTAAAATACCCCTAAGGCTTACCTTTAACGTATAAGTATCCCGATAATCTTAAAAGACTTGATAACTTTATAGGCAAAAGAACCTATTCCTACTGTACACCTTTAACATAGAAGTATCACGATGATCACATAGAACTCAATTCTAAGAAAATTACTTAAATAGCCCTAAGGTATACCTTTGACTTATGAGTATCCCAATAATCTAGAAGACTCAATAGTGGTATGAAATGGTAATTTTACCCTAAATGGGTAATTTAGACATCAAAAGTGACCTAAAATGCAAAAAATTACTAAGAAGTCCTTAAACTTTTCAAAATTACATTTCGTACCCAACCGAAAAACCAAAGGAATATGAAAGTTTTAATATTTTCTACACCACTCTAGAAGAGTAGAGGAATGCTAGAAATATTCTTAAAATGTCAAAATATTGTATTTACCATAAAATGCAAGGTTTTACAAAATGATCTGTAAACTTTGCAA
>JBBYHL010150240.1:0-11501 GCA_038381835.1 Adansonia madagascariensis | reverse complement strand
AAACTTTGCAATTTAGTCCCTACATAAAATACAATTCAAAATCAAATATTAAACACATCCACATCAACATGAAAATCATACCAAAATTAAGTAGAAAGTTCAACCAAGTACTTTGGCCTTGGAATAATTTTTTTACCTTTTTGCAAATAAATCCTTAAACTTTTAAAAATTACAAAAAAAATCCTTAAAATTTTAAAAATATATAAAATACATTTAAACATGTTAAAAATGTATGAAAAACAATAGTAAAGGTGTAAGGAACATTTGGCCAAGCATGGATGGCCTTAAAACAAATTTTTTTATTTAAGATTTATTCCCTATATGAAATAAAACACCAAATCAAATATTAAACATATCCAAATCAACAAAAGACACATACAAAAAATTATATAATCAATTCAACCAAACATCAATGGCCTAGAAACAAAAATTTTGCAATTTTGAAAATAAGACCTTAAACTTTTTAAAATTACAAAATGACCTCAAATGATAAAAAATGCATGAAACATATTCACATATATTAGAATTATCATGAAAACACTTCTAAAGGTGTTTACAAGATGAGGCGAAGGTTAAATGGTCATAGAAAAAATTTTACAAATTTTACAATTTAGTCTTCTTTTTTATAATTACAAGATAGCCTAAAAAAATGAAACATCACAAAATCATCAAGATCAAATTTAGCCAAGCTTGGAATCACCTTTTTAAGGCCTTTAAAAGCTTCGAAGAATTATTTTTAAGTTTGTACAAATTTTTAATATTATAAAATAATCCAAAATACCTTGAAATAAAGCACAAAAAATTATTCAAGGACCACAAACATTTTTAGACAGCGTATATATTTCATCACATATTTTCATAAATATCAACATAAATACATGTCATAATTTTTACCAAGCTTAGATATTCATAAAATCATAATAAATAATGAATAAATCAACACAAAATAGACATGAAAATATTAAGAAAAATAACATAAAAATATATACATGGAAATAACAATATTTCTACTAACAAACACAAATTATCATGAAAAAAATCAATTTATTGCTAATAAAAATTAAATAAAAGAACAAAATCTACTTGACTTTTCAATATGGATTAAAATCTATGAGCACAAGCATGATTCTGGCTTACTAAAAGAAAGAAAATGAATGAAAACAATAATAGCTAGAAATTTTTGAAAGTATTTTTATCTTAGAAGTGTAGAAAATATGTGAAAAATTTGATTTTATTAAGTATATTTTTGTGGTTTTTGTTGGAGAACCATTAAGCATCAACCAGAAATATCCTTCCTCTATTTATGGAGGAAGTGAGTCGACCAAGGGGTGAAGCTTCTACTAATTTCTACATTTTTCTTTTTTTTTAATTTAATTCATTTATTTACCTTTTTCTTTAGATTGTTTTTTCATTTTGATAAACTTTAGTTTATTATTTTGTCATTTTTGTCATTTACATGTATCATCATGCATGACATCATGAATGACATCATTATCTAGTGACATAAAAGAGAAAGAATTTAATTTAAATAAAAAATTTATAGGGACTAAATTGTAACAAATTAAAAGTTATGTATTCAAAGAATAAAATCTCACTTAACAAATTTGATTAAAAATTTAATCAAAATAAACTTCTTAGGCTTGTTAGAAAAGAAAAATGGGCTCACTAGGCTTTTTACCCATTAAAAAAATTTATGGATTTAAAGGCCTATGAAATGAAAATAATAAATTTTAGCCCATTAAAATAAGTTAATAAAATTTCATGCAAAAATTCAAAAAGGAATTTTTGAGAAATTTTATTGCAAGAAAAGGACAATTAAAAATTTCAAACTCATAAAATTTTACAAGCAAAAACCCATACGAAACAAAATTGCTATTTGGAAAAAATGTAAAACTCATAAAATAAACTGAATTTTCAAAAACTGACTTAATATGAATTTAATGAAAATATTTAAAGAATTTAAAAAATTATAAACTTAGAAAAATCACACCAAAAAAAATTTATGGAGTAAAAAACTTTGTATGTTGGAAACAAAAAAATTTCAAAAATATTAAGTTATAAAAATAATAAAGATAAAAATTGAAATTCAAAATAATTTTTACTAGGAAAAATTTCACCAACATGACACCCTTGATACTATAAAAAATTCAAAATTCATAAATAAATTTGACAGCTTGATACCTTGTGGTAAAAAATACCAATAAATAAGAACTACTGTTTTTCTTAGAACATGTGATTAAACAATGTAATCATGCTAGATATTTCCTAAAGTAATCATATGTATTCAAGACTTTGGTTACTTCAATGAGAGATGCTATTGGTGGAGTTGTTTCCTAATCCAATTATCCCTCTTGTATTTGCATCAATAACAATTATTCTTTTCTTGCTCCGAATCAATAACATAATTCTTTTTCTGCTTCATGAATTCATATCCATCTTCATGTTATGACACATTCTAAAGGTCTAATCCATCAATAATCTAAAGTGAAGGTGTCCTGAAACATGGAATCTTTAGCTCACCATCATTACAACACTCATACCCATCGTAAAGCCATGGAGAACGATGATCAGTCCCATATTGAGCGACTAGAACTCATGTATAGAGAATCTCAAGAACAACCAGCCTTCAGGAATGAAGAACTTCAATCTCAAATGGCAGAATTGACAAAATTGTTGTCTAAAGCTTTAAAAGATAAGGGATAAACAAGCACCATCGATGTTAGCAAAGGATCGGCTAAACCCGAGAGTAATTTGAATGGTGATACTGAGGCTACTAATGTTCATGAAGTAGTTTTTCATGAACAGCATCCCCCGACAGCAAGAATTTCATCAACTCAACCATTCATTTATCTCAATCCTATGACAGCACTGCATTTGGTTCAAGGCTCTTCGCCCTTTATACCTATAGTACCAGATCTTAATGAACAGGCAGAGCAAGAAAGGGCAAAAAGGTCTTTGGAAAATGATGAAGACTTAAACAAATACCAATCTCTAGAGAAATGTCTTCAAGCTATTGAGGAAAGTGATAAATTTGGAATTATAGACGCGAAGGCTCTAGGACTAGTTTCTCGTCATTCCGTATAAATTCAAGGTGCTAGAGTTTGAAAAATATAATAGGACCATAGATCTCACTGCCCACCTTCGGATGTATTGTCGTAAGATGATCAGGCATGAGGAAAGTGAAAATTTGCTAATCCACTACTTCCAGGACAGTTTAGCTGGGGCAGCTTTTCGATGGTACATAGGGCTAGACCTTATACGAATTCAAACTTGGATAGATCGTGGGCTCATGCATTCCTCGACCCAGATCGCCTCGCTCTCATGAACATGAAGAAAAAAGCCTCTAAGAGTTTTAGGCAGTACGTCCAAAGATGGAGGGATGAGGTAGCTTAGGTTCAACCTCCATTAACTAAAAGAGAAATGATAGTTATGTTCGTCGGCACTTTGAAAGCTCTTTACTATGAGAAGTTGGTGGGAAATGCCATAAAGAATTTTGCTGATATGGTCATATCAGGGGAGATGATTAATAATGCCTTCAAGAGTAGGAAAATATCTATGGGAGAATCATCTTGGTCAATTAAGAAACCAACATGTAAAAGAAAGGAAAAAGAAGTAAACACTATCAGTCGCAGCACCGTAAAGTTCCTTCAAAATCCAGGCTCAGCTCAAAGGGTATATGCCCCAAGTATGTTGTATCTAGGTTTTAGCCCCTACCAAATGACACCAATAGTTCACTCTACTGGGATTGGTCTGACAGTCACCGTTACACTAAATCCTCTTCAAAACACTCCTCTAATCATAGTACCAACAATGCTAGAGCCTCAAGTAATCATCAAGCACCCTAATAAAGGGAACATTTTGACCCTTTACCATATTCATATAAAGAGATCTATAATCACCTATTAGCCGGCCGATTGGTTGCCCTAGTGTTCTTAGACCCAAAATCTCCACTATACCTTAGCTGGTATGATGAGAATGCTTACTGTGAATACCATGCTAGAGCATAGGGACACTCAATTGAGAACTACACCTCATTTAAGAGAAAGGTGCAAGGCCTATTAAAAAGAGGCATAATCAAAATAGAACAAGGGCCCAGACCAAATGTTAGAGCCAACCTGCTCCCTAGTCTCGCTGAACTGAGGGTAAACACTGTGATTGATGGGAAATGCTATTGGATCAAAAGAGATGTCAGAGAGGTCAAGATGCCAATGAGTAAAGTGTGGCAATCAGTTAGTGAGGTTAGGATAGTAAGCACAAGAAAGGAATTCACGGAGCCCTCTTACTGCTATTGTGCTCAATAGCACGATTTATAGTAATGTTCATCGTTCATGAAAATGGTCTAAGGAATGATGGACCGATTCGAGATAGAATTCTATGAGGAATGTTACGAACCAACTTATCCATCCGTTAACATCATCGAAGAGGAGGAACCAAATGATGATGGTGTCCCGATTTGCCTTTCTCTTATGAGTATGCAGAGGCGGCCAAATGAAAGCTTCAGGCATTACACCTCTAGGTGGATGGAAAAGGTTCAACCACTATTGATGGAAAAAGAAATGATCGTCAGGTTTGTTGGCATACTACAGTCATCGTACTATGAAAAAGTGGTGAAAAAACCCTAAAAGCTTTGTAAATGTAATCATACTTTATGGGATGATGGATGAGGCTTTGAAAAGAGATCAAGTTGGGGTAAAAAGAAAGGAAAAGTCAAAACAACACGACAGTCAAGGTTTGGTAAAGGATCTAGTTCATCTCAAACCTGTGCAGATGTAAACCTAGAAAGGTTCATTGCTGAGCAAAATTGTGAGATTGTGTAAAATATGAAAGAGTTGAGAACGCCAATGAGCATAGTTTGGCAGATTCTGGTAAAGGCCAAATTAGTTAATAGGGTCAAAATGAAAGAGGAAAAAGTAGAAAAGTTTTGCAATTTCCATACAAGACATGGTTATACCTTTCAGATGTGTAAAGAGTTTCATGCCATGGTCCAAAGAATGATAAAGGAAGGCAGCATTGAATTTTATGATAAGAAGCAGACTTTGACTAATCAACCTATAGATGCACTTCCATCCATCAATGCCAAGAAAGGGCTAAGGATAATCTCCCTTATGGCATCGGGAGACCACTGATCTTGTATAATAATCGATCACATCCTTAGGCCACTTCTGCCTCATCTACACTAATGATGGTCATTCAATTGCCATCCTCGTTCCCTTACAAAGACAACAAGGTTGTTCCTTGGAATTATAAGAGTAAAACCTTAATTATTGGGGAATCGAGTCAACTAGCCTTAAATATTGATATTTTAAGGGTAAGTTACTTGACACAGAGTGGTAGGTGTTATGCGGTACCAGCCTTAAGAGATGAAGCTCAGCAAGAAGATACTAGCTAGAATCTTCAAACACTTAAGTTTGTAACTAAAGGGTTAGATTCAAAAGTCACCAAAGAACCGATCAGTGAGAAAGAAGCAATAGAGTTTCTTAAGTTCATCAAACACAGTGAATATAGTATCATGGATTAGCTAAATAAGCAACCTGCCACGATATCCATACAGCCACTTTTGTTGAACTCCAAAGCAGATAGAAATGCACTCTTGAGAGTTTTAAATGAGGCCTATGTCTCTCTCGATATTTTTATAGGCCAGCTAGATCATCTAGTGAACAATATCACCACTGACAATTACATATCCTTTAGCAATGACGAGATTCCAAAAGAAGCGTATTGCCTAAAGTGCTCATCGATAATAGGTCAGTTTTGAATGTAATGCCTATGTCATGCCTGAATAAGCTCCTTATTGATGTGTCTCACATTTGAAATAGTCACACAGTCGTACAGGCATTTGACAAAACCTATAGAAACATTATGGGGAACATCACTAACCACTCTAAATAGGCCCATGTACTTATGAGGTTGACTTTTATGTGATAGACATTGCTCCATCATATAATTACCTCTTGGGAAGGTCATGGATCCATTCTGTAGAAGCAGTTCCATTGTCCTTGCACCAAAAATTAAAGTTTGTAATTGGAAAAGAAGTAGTCAGTATTGGTGAAGAAGAAGATATCATTGCTACTACCTCGACCAGTACCCTACATGTTGAACCTGATGAGGGTATTCCAGAACCCTTTTTTCAATCATTTGAATTCATCAATGCCACATATGTTAAGGAAGGGTTGCCTATGATTAAGCCTCATCTATCAGGAAGCACACAAATAGGCTTAAAACTAACAGTCAACAAATGTGCTCGAGCCAGAAAAGGGCTTGAAAGATGCCCCCAAGGAGTTGCTAAAGCTCTAAAGGTGACCCATCAGACTGACAAAAGATTATTAGGGTTCAAGCCCAATGCACAGCAAAAAAGGAAGTAAGCCCAGAAGAATCAAGAGAAGAGAATAGCACATTTATTGGGACAAGACATAGGATGTGAACCTATGGTATTTTTACCATTGCATAAGAACTTTTACTCAAGCAAACATGTTAACAATAGCTTGACAAATGTCATGCTTGTGTTAAGGAAAACTTTTGGGGATTTCTCTATCAATGCAATTGAAAACCATCAGCAATGGGTGGAGAAACTGACTTATGCCCTCTAGAGTTTATTCCAAGTGTCTGGACTGAGACAAAAATCCCTGTATTGTTCAAAACTCTTTCAAAGTAATGCCATGAACCAAACCCATATATTTTCACCCAAGAGCATTGTGGGATTCTTTGTATGGGCACCTTTTATTAAGTATTATCAATGAAAATGATAGAGCATTATGCATTTCATTCATTGTGTCCATTTTTACCTCCCTCTACATATCTTTTTTATTATATTATTCTTTTCATATTTTCAGGTATTCAGATGAGGATGACATTAATATCTGTATTGAGATTTAGGGAATTAACTTTGGGCAAGCAATCTATACTAGTGGGGTTGAGTATGAAGAAGATTCTGAGGAGGACCCTATACCCCCAAATCTGCTCAGACTAATTGAACAAGAAGAAAAATAGATTTTACCTCATAAAAAACCCACCGAAACCATAAATCTTAGGATAGAAGAAGACTTAAAGGAAGTTAAAATTGGAACCTCCATAAAACCAGCAACCCAAAACCAATTGATAAGCTTTCTCCAAGAGTTTCGAGACGTGTTTGCCTGGTCTTACCAGGATATGCCTAGGTTGAATACCAACATCGTAGTCCATAAGCTTCCTCTTAAACCTGAGTGTAAACCTGTACAGCAAAAGCTTAGGAGGATGAAACATGAGATGCTACTAAAAATCAAAGAAAAACTCAAGAAACAATTTGAAGCAGGATTTTTTGAAGTCACTAAATACCCTGAGTGGGCGGCCAATATAGTCCCAGTCCTTAAGAAGGATGGTAAGTTGCAAATGTGTGTGGATTATAGGGAGTTAAACCGAACTAGTCTAAAAGACAAATTTCATTTACCCATATCGATACCCTAGTGGAAAACAACACCAAAAAGCACATTTTTCTTTCATGGATGAATTTTCAGGATTCAACCAAATCAAAATGGTGACCGAAGACATGGAAAAAAAATCACCTTTGTGACCATGTGGGGAACTTTTTGCTATAAAGTGATGCTTTTTGGGCTTAAAAACACTAGGGCAACTTATCAAATGGCAATGGTGACATTGTTTCTTACCTTATGCACAAAGAGATCAAAGTTTATGTGGACGACATGATTGCCAAGTCACCTACAGAGAATAAACATGTAGCCAACTTGCGAAAGCTCTTCAAACACCTTTGCAAATATCAGCTCAAGTAAAACCCTACCAAATGCACATTTGGTGTCACATTTGGCAAGTTATTGGCCTTTATTGTGAGTGAAAAAGGAATAAAAATGGACCCCGATAAGGTTAGGGCCATTCAAAGCCTTCCAACGCCTCAAACCTTAAAAGAGGTGAAAAGTTTTTTAGGAAGATTAAACTATATAGCCTGATTTATATCTCAATTGGCTGACAAATGTGACCCGATCTTTTGGCTACTTCGTAAATGAAATCCTAAAAAATGGAATGGAGAATGTCAAGAAGCCTTCGATAAAGTAATGCAATACCTTTCAGGCCCTCAGTGCTTATGCCCTTAATCCCAAGCAAACCTCTAATTTTATATCTATCAGTCTTTGATAGTTCGATGGGCTGTGCATTAGGCCAGCATGATGATTCGAGAAAAAAAGAATAGGCTATCTACTATTTAAGCAAGAAGTTCATAGAATGTGAAAATAACTACTTGATAATAGAAAAGCTATGTTACACTCTAGTCTGGACAGCCTGGAGGTTAAGATAATATATGTTATTCCACACCACGTGATTGATCGCCAAACTAGATCCCGTCAAATACTTATGTAAAGCCCCTGCATTGTCAGGGAGATTGGCTAGGTGGCAAGTCCTGCTTTCTGAATACGATATTGTATATGTGAACTAAAAGGCCATCAAGGGTAGCCCAATCACAAATTTCTTGGCTAGTCGAGCAATAGATGATTATCAACCTTTGGACTTCCAATTCCCCGATGAAGACCTAATGTGCATATCCGAAGTGGAAGAGGCAACCAATAGCGATTCACCTTGTAAAATGTTTTTCGATGGTGCTTCAAACACATTGAGGCATGGAATTGGGGCAATTTTAATATCACCTGAGGGAAGCCATTATCCTTTCACTGCAAGATTGAGCTTCGACTACACTAACAATATAGCTTAATATGAGGCTTACATCATGGGACTCTAAGCCACCATCGAAAGGGGCATCCGAACCTTACAAGTGTTTAGAGACTTAGCCTTTGTCATTTACCAATTAAAAAGGGAATGGTAGACACGTGACGCCAAATGAACTCATTATAAAATTTTAATCTCAGAACTGAGCAAAGAATTTGATGATGTTAGCTTTTGATATTTGCCTCAGGAAGAGAATCAAATTGCTGATGCCTTAGCCACCTTGTCATCCATGTTTAAGGTTAATCAAGAGTCAGATGTCCCCCCTATTCAAATGAGCATTCATTTAACACCAGCATATTGCCAGAATATCAAGGAAGAAAAATATGGCTAACCTTGGTATCATGACATCTTCCAGTATATCAAAAATCAGCAATACCCTGATCATGCCATCGAATATGATAAAAAAACCATACAAAGAATGGCTGCAAACTTTATTTTGGATGGCAAAGTGCTTTACAAGAAAAGTTGGGACCAGGTATTACTCCAGTGCATGGATGCCTCAGAAGCCAAAAGAATCCTCAATGAGGTCTATGATATGTGGTATGCATGCTAATGGACACTGAATGACAAAACAAGTCATGCGATTGGGCCACTACTGGATGACTCTAAAAAGGGATTGCATCAACTATGCTCGTAAATGCCACAAATGCCAAATCTAGGCAGACAAGATTCATTTCCCTTTGGTACCATTGAATGTTATGACAACCCCACAGCCATTTTTTATGTAGGGCATGGACATGATTAGACCAATCACCTCTAAGGCCTCCAATAAACATCGTTTCATCCTAGTTGCTATCAACTACTTCACCAAATGGGTAGAGGCAGCTTCTTATGCTAACATCACTAGAGTTATAGTGTACAGATTTATGAAGCGGGACATCATTTATTGGTATGACCTCCCTGAGCAAATCATTACGGATAATGCGTGTAATCTGAAAAACAAAATTATGCAAGCAATCTGCTTTTAGTTCAAAATTCAGCACCAAAATTTCATCCTATATCATATAAAATGAATAGGACAGTGGAAGCAGCCAACAAGAATATCAAAAAGATAATCGAAAAGATGGTTGAGATGTACAAGGATTGGCATGAAAATTTACCTTCTGCTTTAGATGCTTATCGCACAGTCATACTGTAGACATATTATTTTATCCAAGCTAAGTTTTTTTAGCAATCTGGAGCATGGACGTGAGAGGGGGCAACAACTATTTTGATGAGGTCAAAAGGCCTAAGGATCATATCAAAGATAAAGGCAAAGATGTGGCATTAAAGGACGTAGTTCAAGTTGTTTCGGGATAAAAGACATGAAAAAAATTCATAATTTTGCATGAATGTATCGATACATGGTTCTCATGTATTGATACAATGCTCTAACGATCCAAAAATTTGAAATATCCCTATTTGTATTGATACAACATGTAAATGTATCGATACATGAGCTCATGTATCGATACAGGAGCTCATGTATAGATACTAGACCCTGCCAAGACCAAAACATGCATTTTGTAAGGAAATGTATCGATACATGTCAACATGTATTGATACAATGGTTCATAGTATCGATACACTCAAGGTTTTTGGACCAAATGTATCAATACATTCTGCAATGTATCGATACATTCTGCAATGTATCGATACATACAGGCCATTTTCCACAATTCGAGTATTTTTGACTCATCCACCATTGATCCAAAACTCGATTTTAACTCATTTCTTTGTATTCGAAAAGATTATAACCCATATCAAATTGTGAATTTGGACTTGTGAATAAATTAGAACATTTTTTTGAAGTCTAAATTAGATAAAAAAAGTTAATGTCACATGATCACCCTACTCATCTTTTGTTTGTTGACCAAGATCATCATCAACCGCCCTACTTACTGGAAAATCATTTCAGCATTTAAACCAGTCACCTTATGTCCATCACATTGGCAGCAAGTTGCTCCCTATAGCCACTCTATAGCCACCAAGCTAACATCACTTTGTCCCCCTTGAGAAATGGCCAAAAACACCTATGATTTGGCTCCAAGATGCTAGTATAAATAGACCATTTATATCTCAACTGAAAAAGGTTAGATTTTAGCTTATTTTTAGCTTTTAAAACACATTTCTACACCAAGAAAACTAGAATCCCGTAGCTTTTCACTCACCACCCAAAAACGCCCCAAAACACTCATTCCCAAGCATTACACATTCTAAAATCACCCTTATCCATACCAGAACCAAAACCTCATTGTTTTTCTCTTTTTCTTGCTTATTAACAACAAGGAAAGGAGGGAAATTCAAGCCATCTCTACTATTCCAACTATGTGGCCAAAAATTGAAGTTTTATTGGTATAACTTCTTACTTTGTCACTTTTATTTTCTTTTTTTTTTAGTATCTTCATCATTTTAGTGAGCTCTCCATGTTTCCATCACCCTCTTAGGATTCTTATACATTATTGTGGCCTTTAGTTGTGGTGGTTTAGGTTTTGGATGCCTTAATGCCCCTTTGATGTGCAAAATGCCTCATTTCATCTGCATTATTTTGATAGCTCTTGTTCATGCATTTTATGCCATATCCATGCATCTTGTTATGATTAATCCTTGTATGAATCCTTACCCTAGCATATTTCAAGCATGTTTATATGTTAGCTTGCATTTTGTCATGAATCATTGTCATTTTCAGAATGCTTCACTCCATGAGATTTGTGCATAATACTTTCTTTGTCAAGACCATTAGTAAAGTTTGCATCCCCATTTATGTTTTGTGCCATCCCCTTGTATGTTCATTGTCTTCTCCTTGTCTAAATGCA
>JBBYHL010150132.1:0-30935 GCA_038381835.1 Adansonia madagascariensis | reverse complement strand
TCTTAAATGTTTCATACTTAATATACCTTTTAGAATTCTTGTTGAAATTAGACCCTTAGCTTTGAATTAATCTACTTTCACCTTTTTGATATTCCAAAAAAGGGAGAATTTTAGGGGTTAATTTGTTTGCTTGCACTTACATTTATATATATATGCTTATGCTAGCAAATAGGAGGATTTCACATGTGCTTACATTATTTATATTACTGAAATCCTTAATATTGTGTGTTGGTATTCTTGAAGCCAAATATAACGTGTTGGTATTCTTGAAGCCAAATATGACCAAAAATGCCATTGCCAAGAGTTTCAAAAAAAATCTTCAAAAAAAAATCCATTTCATAATGCTTTTATTAAGGGGGAGTTTTATTGAAAAGCTTTAAATGATTGAGGGGGAGTTTTATAAGCGAATTTACCATAAGTTTTGTCATATCAAAAAGGGGAGAGATTGTTAGCTATATTAGCTTTGAATTAATCTTATTTTGATATAACTAAAATTTAAGCTTAATTAGCTTGTGTTTAATTATTTTCAAGATTAGTGTTTTTCCATGAAATATTTTGTAAACACTTTGAAAAATACTAAAAAGTGTTTTAACTCCTTCAAGCACTAAAAAATGTGTTCTTAATACATATTTTTATATAAAACATTTTTTAGATAAGTTTTACATGTTTTAAAGTCATAACAAACCTTTTAAAATTGATTTTCATATGAATCTATCGATACACTATGTGCATGTATCGATACAATACTTGGCAGTAGCTAAATAACCTTAAAAATGCAAAAATCACTGCATGTATCAAGAAAGAGCATTCTGTATCAATACGGGATTGTTCATGTATCGAGACAAATCTTTTTGTATCAATACAGGACTATTTAATGGTCATATTTTGGATCATTAAACAGAATGTATCAATAGCCATTTAATTATATCAATATAGAAGCATGAGGAACAATAGGAAATGACATTTTAAAGGCTCCAACGGCTATATTCCTTCACCAAATGTTCCCAACGGCTAGAATCATGATCAAGGCTATAAATAAGCCACTTCAACACCTTCAACAATAGGAGGAACCAAGAGAATTATGCTTAAAGTCAAATCTTTTATCTTTTGCATCATTTTCACTAAGTAGTTCATCTTTGTATAGGATTAATTCTTCCTATTTTTGTATTCTTCATTTTGTATCTTTAGATACATATTTTATTTGAGCCAAAATTCTTGTAAACATCTAACCTTTAGAGGTTTTATTTGTTTACACTCAAATACTTGCAAAAGGGGAGGTTCCTATCTAGCCATTCAAAAGTAGAGAAGGTTTCTACTTAACCTTCAAAAGTAGTGAAAGAGGGTTCTATCTTAGCCACAAAAGATAGAGGGTAGAGGTTTCTATCCTAGCCTTGAAAGATAGAGAGTGTAAAGGTTATACCTTGTCCTTGAAAGGTAGGCAATTCAAGTTAGTGAATTATGAAAATCCGAGACAAGTGAGGCTGAGGTAGAGGATGTAGGCAATTGAGGCCGAACCTCTCTAAATCTTTGAGTTTGCTTCTATTTCCCTTGTCTTTTATTGTTTATTTCTATTCACTAACTTGCACTCCAAAGTTTATCATTTAGATTTCTTAATTTTATTTATCAAAGTTTTAATTTACTAAAATTTTGAGAAATCAATTCACCCCCTCTTGATTTCATTCACTACTAAAAGGTCTAACAAATTGGATAACATTTAATTTAAATGATTAATCTAAATTCTATTAGGATTTGTTTTAATAAGATTAGAATAAATGTTACTCATATAAGAAAATTATTTTCTTATTTAAACTAAATATGGATCAATTACCAAAACTTTGAAAAAATTGGAACTATTTTCCTAAATTGTTTCGGAAATATTACATGCTAAATGGTTTGTCCAAATTAAGACAAAGTTATCTAAAGTTAGATAAAGTCCTAATTAAGACAAACAACCTTAAAATTAGGTAATGTTCAACTTAATGTCTTAAAATGTTGTTTTTGGAAAAAAAAAGTTTCCTAAATGGTTTGGAAAATATTGGATGCTAAATGGTTTGTTCAAATTAAGACAGAGTTATCTAGAAGTTAAATAGGATCCTAACTAAGACAAACAACCTAAAAGTTAGGTAATGCCCAGTTTAAGATAGGCTTTCTAGAAGTTAGGAATTTAATCAAACTTGTTTTGATTAAAGAATGAAATTGCTAAAGTAATTTGATAATTCATCTCAAACTATTTGAAAAGGTTTATGCAAATGACATACAAGATCACCAAGTGATATTGGCTATGCTTATTTAATCTGATGCTTATAATATGATTATGCTAGCGTAGGGATGGTCATAGACTGACTTAGCATGACTAGGTAATGGATGGTTGAATTTTTGTTTAATATTTATTTTATAAATAAAGTCTGTGAACCCTGACTTCTCTTTTAATTCTAGGTTGTAAATTATTTTCTCGCCTCCCTTCAAATGCAATAGTTACAAAAGACTTGTAAATTTAGGATTAGGATAAGATTAAATTTATTTAAATCCAAGATGTAAGGAAGATATCACCAAGAAGAAGGGACCAAGGAGATCATCATCAAAACTTAAGAAGACCTTTATGATATGCCTAAGAATTTGACTAACTAGTTTCCTAGGGACTCGAGGAAACTAGATAGGTCCATAATCGCCCTTGTAGATTGCACGTGTTAGATTTATTTTTGAATTTATTTATATGTGATAAATGATCAAATAAATGCTATACATGCTAATCAAACAAAGCAATGAAACCTAGGTTCAATGACAAAAATCTTTCATAAAATATTAAGTCCATGCCTAAGCACGATTATTCACCTTCCATTATTCATAACAAAATATTCAAGTTTCGACCGTGGTTAACTTGTTGACCTAACTTTATACCCTTGCCATCCAAACTACTTGAGTTATGAATGATGGATCTTACTCCACTAATGCGAGGCTGTTCAGATACATATAACTTAACCACATAGCATTATAGGCAGTGGTTAGGCCAAAATGCACATGATGCATTTAGGCAAAGTATTACTTTTTAACTAATCAAGAGTTGCATAAAGATGCAATTGATAAACTAAGTTTTCTACCTAATTAATTCCTACATGTTATGTTGACTAACTTAAGGTCATACAGGGATGAAATGAGTTCTTGTTCATTAAGATGACTCAAACATCAAACTTCTCATATTATGGTTGATGGCTATAATTTTGATAAAATAATGAAAACAATCATTAGAGTTGTAAAAGCAAACTTAATTACTGAAATCACAAATTATTAACTACAGCATTTTTTGGTTCATGATGGATATAAACATAACATGACAAATAGACTATCACTTTGTTAGCATACATGATGCTAATAAGTTTTAATGGGCTAGACTCCATTAACTAGTCCCACATTATTAAAATTGTCATAATACTACTTGAAAGGCATATCGATGAACAGCCCACTAAGTCAGCGGTAGTCCACTAAGTTTATATTGATTACCTTGATCAAGGCATATTATGATGACGGCTAATATGACGCCTGTACTCTGAAAGGAGCTAGTAGCTATTTAATCTTATAAAATCATCTAAAACCTTAAAGAATTATTTTATAAGGATAACATAATGAGGGCTTCGACATCTTTAAAGAATTATTCCTAAGCAAGATGTCAAAAGATTGCTTAATCAAGCCTCATGTGATAGGATGCATTTCAAGGCTTTAGTACTTTGGATGGATCATGATCCATGCATTGTCCATATACTTTCTTTTGAAGAAAGATAAAGGAAATGATAAGAGGAAATGCCAAATTTATGGATAGATAGATTAATAGAGTAAAGATTGTAAAGAATATTTAGATATGATCAAAGGTAGGAAACATATAGAAATTTCAATATAAGATAAATATTGAAATTAATTCATATCTCTTGGTATATGAATCCTAGAAGTTGGTACTTAAATATGCATGAAATATTGTAAGGCCTAAATGAAAGGAGTAATGAGGATGGACCATAAGAAATAGCAACCTTATTGATATTGATCAAAGCTTTCCTTTGTGATTAATGTTTCTGAAACATTATCATGATCTATTTGAAAACATTAGATGTTTATTTTGGCATTCATGTGCTAATTGAGGATGATTGCTGCCATACTATGCCGTGCTTAGATTCAGTACTCATTGAATAAATCATTAATCACAGAATTTGTTCTATGTTGTGGTTACATTATTCTCAAACATAAACTTGCAATGGTATTGGAATACTAAACAAACTCTAACTTATAGGATTCAAAATAGATTTTGAATCCATTTCCCTTTAAATCTACATATATAGGATTTAGTGGAAGAGAATTATGATTCTTAAAAGGTTTGGATCATAATATGACTCTGTGATAAATAGCCATTTTTTATTTGTATTTTCCTGTAATCCTTATTGATTGGGCTACATGATGGATTTATGAAATATTTAATTTTGAAATTAGACCAATATAGAAAAATCTCAAAACATGAGCGATTTGCATGGCTCTATTTCAGTGCTAGAGCTGTAATTGAGATGTTTTTTATAAGGATTACCATGTTTATGTATTTTCTCATATTTTTATATTGAAATAGAGTGAATAAGCTTTCCAAGCATATATGGCTCATCTGGTGGTGTTCTAGACAAATTAGGAAGAAATCTATAAGGCATGATGGTCGAGCGTGTTATGCAATCAAGTAGCACCTAACTAAAAAATTAATGTGATAGCAAAAATGATTTTCCAGCATTTTCTTGGATATTTTTAGATTGAATTATATTGAGTTAGCATAAGAATTTGATTTGGTGATTTTATGTGATAAGAATAGTCTGTAATAAATTTAGAAAATTTTAAAGCTCAAATTTGTTCCTTGTTTTGATTCTCTTTGAGTTGGTGTCTACTATTTTTAGGCATTTGGATGCTTCAAAATTGATTTTGGAAGTCTTTTTTAGTGTGTCAATAGATCTAGAAGTGTCCTATAGAAGGTCCCTATTGGCTTACATTAAAGCTTCTAACTTGAATTAAATTAAAAATTGATTTTGTCTTATTTTCAAAGTTATAATTTGTTTAATTTAGTCCAAGTGAACTATTTTTGTGATTTTTTTTAAAATGAAGTTGAATATGTGAATATTTATGGTGTCACATACTTTTGAGGAGTTTTCTTTTATAATTGATTTTCTCTCTGAATTAGTTGTAAATTCGAGCTAGTTTTAAACCTACAATCGGTCACTCTCATGGATACGCAGTAAGAGTCTTGGGAGAAATGTTTTCTAGTTTTGGTGATATTTGTTTGATTTGGATAACTAAAAAGGTGACTATGATTGAATATGTGTGATTGAAACTGAGAAAAACAAATTCAAATATGTGTGATTAGTTGGTACCAATTTATTAGGCATCATGAAAGGAATAACATCCTTACTTCTGTTATAACTGACTCTCGAGCCTTTACAGGTTTCTGGTATATGTAGACTATAAAATCATTCTCTTAGAGTGTTATAACTCTTTTATGAATGCTTTTAATAAGTGATTGATCACATCTATCGAAAAAAGATCGATGGTGATTCCTTAGCCTAATCACAAATGTTTAAATAAGCGATTTGTCTGTACAGCTGAGGCCCTATGATGATTCGAAATGTTGAATGCTCTAGTATGCTGAGGTTCATATCTCGATATATTATGATAGCTTTATGGTGACTCCATTAGGGACTATTAGAGAATCAAGCCTCAAACTAGTCGTACATTATCTGAGGTTTAACTTTTCTCAATTTTAGTTGTGTTTAATTATATTCCCCTTGATATGTATTGTTGTAATTATTTGATTGATTGATTATTATGATATCATTATGTGCTAACCTTGCTACAGTACTTAAATAAAAAACTGATGTTGAGCTTGCTTATAAAAATAAGCAAAATGATTGACTTATGTCTTAAATGTAGTCAGATCCAGGTTCGAAAGTTTTCCAAGCATGTTATTGTTGAGTACCATGTAGTAGAATATATAGGACCTAGGTAGGGTTTTTAGGGTCATGTGACTTATAGCCTATATGGTCAACCAAAGCACTCAGGGTACATTGCTTGTGTTTTCAAGATTCATCCATATATATATATATGAGCAGTGTTCTCACCTAGATCGAACTCATTCTACCAAGCCAACGATGGGCCTAGGATTGGGGTGCCTTCATTATCCTAATCGGGTAAAAAGAGTAATTTGGTGGTTGCATGCATTAGAGGTTGTCTTAAACATGCATATAATGAGCCGTAGAGCCAAATTTAGTTAAACATATCGAAAGTTTAAAGGAACCTAAAGCTTAGGTACAATTGGGAAATGTTTCTAAACTTCTATCACTTTATTTTTTTTAGTCTAGATCTTAAGTGGTGTTAATTGAACTTCATCCCTCGAGATATTTATTAACCCCTCGATATGAGTTTATATTTACATTGATTATAATTCATTGTTTGGCTATTGGGTTGACAGCTAAAACTTATCTAGAAAATAAAATCTAGCTGAGGTGAATTAACACCTCAAGGTTCTTGCATCTTAAATGTTATAGTGTTGAGAATGTTTGCATGTACCATTATACTATCAAATTGATGGCTAGTGATGATACTAGAGACATCATGATAGCTTAGTTTTGAAAAAGGGATAGTGTCCATTCTAAGAGTATCTGATATAAGGGAAAGCGTAGTCTCAGTAGAGGAAAAATACATTGTGAAGAAAGTTTAATGTAGAGAGATCAAAAGAAGCACAAGGATGCTTAAAAAATAACATATGTCTTGCCATTTCTAGTTAGGGTTGATATCAAGTTTTGATAAAATGACCTACTAGATTTGCGGGCTATATGGGATAAATGGGATAATATCAAGAGAGATTTGTTTACCTAGAAGTACAAAGATATCACATTGCTAGTCTTAGTTAAGGTAGAAGAGGGTATGCTCTGGGCTATAGCTCAATTTTGGAATTTGAGATTTGGTGCTTCACTTTCAATAGGGAGAATATTGTTCTAACTGTTGAGGAGTACACTACCCTATTGCGTATGAAGCGCATTATTCTTAACTAGATTTACATCAACTAATCTAGTCTATCGACACTGAAAGGATGATTAGCTAGTATTACTAGAGCACTTGGGGCTTGGATTAGGTCATGTGTAGTCCAAAAGGGTCAAAATGATAGTATATTGTGGCATAGATTACAGGACCTAATGGATGAATGCCTGGACCTGAAGAAGAAGAAGGATGTTTTTGCATTGGTCATCTATAGGTTAGTGGTGTTTCCCTTGACTTTGTAGAATTTCTTTGATCGATTAAGGTACAATGTCAACCCGGCATGGTGATTTTAGTTAAAATGATCCAATCTTTAAACTTTTGCAAAAGGAAATAGAAGAGCATAGTTTTGAGGAAATTTAGATCCATAATCATTTTTGGAAGGATGCAAAAACCTAAATGGAATTGTTGAAAAAATAGTTCCAGTCAGAACATGTAGTATTTTTAGCATAGATTGCTCGATTAAAGTCCAAAAATAGGCAATTAAAGTATGACCAAGCTCTATATGAGTGGCAATTGAAAGAAATTAGTAAGAAAAAAAATTATGTCAAGCAAGGTATGGAAAAATACTTCAAGACAACAAGTGACTTGGATTCACTCTAAGAAATGCGAGAGTCAATAAGTCATTTTAGGAGTGGGAATACAAAATGTCAGAATTGAACAAAAAAGTGGACTTCTGGAGTGGTAGAGCCAAAAGGAGTATCGAATAGGTAGTCAAGCTTTTGGCTAACTTGCTAGTAAGTTAGAAGAAGAATGACTATGCCTTTACTCAATTACAAGTTCAGAATGACATCAAGGTAGGACCCAGATCTCCATTTGTACCTAATGTTTCTTGTCAAGGAAGAAAAACAAAAGCTAAGCATTGTCTCAGTGGATGGACAAAACTAGTGATGATTGAGTTTCTCTTATAGATGTTCCAAACTATTTTTTGTAATTAAATAGAAGTAAACCTGATTTTATGGATGTAATAATTGATTTGCATTTCATGATAATAGTTTGTATAAGAACTATTGCCTTAACTAATGCCTTTGACATGTTTGCATATTATTCATGTCAAGCATTCATGTGTTATCAAATTCTTTTGGTATACAAGTGCATTTACATTCATCCCATAGTACACATAAATTTGCAATATGGGATTCTAAAATCTAGTGTCATTCTTTAAGGGAAAAAATTCCTAATATAAGGAAAAGTGTGAAAAGGTACCTATTGGAGGAAATGCAATACTTACTCCCATGTTAGAAACATGAAGAATGATTATACAACTAGGATGGAGAAGAAGGAAGAAGCTCAAAAGAATGATGAGGGGTCAAGAGGAACTTAGGTTTCAGTTGGCCAAAATTATAAAGTTAAGACAGTGGTCATTAAGGGTAAAGAGCAAGAGAGGGGCTTAAGTTCTCAAAATAAAGACACTAATCCTAAAGGAAATCTACAAAAGCCTGTGAATTGTACATGGGTAGATAATATGGCACCTTAAAGTGAAGTGTCTCAAGCCTTGCCCTCCATCAGATTCATTCGTATGGTGTACGTGCATCCTAAAGCTGCAACACCATCGGTGGTTATTGATAAGGGGTTAAAGTTTAGGATTGACTCTGACAAACCTATTAGTTCCTAATCTTGATGAATTTGTTGAGTTAGATAGGCTTATAGCAAAAGCATCTAAGCATGCCATGAAGAAGCAAATGCAATTACAAGTGATAGAGAAAAGATTAAGAGTTGTAGAAGGAGTTGATAGGTTCAGGGTTATAGATGCCACAGAATTAGGTGTGGTAACAAAGTTGATCACTCCTCCAAAATTCAAGACACTATACTTTGAGAAACATAATGGCACCATGTGTTAGACTGCCCATATAAAAATGTGTTGTCATAAAATGTAGGGTATGAAAACAATGAGAAGCTGCTAATTTTCTACTTCTAAAATAGCTTAGTTGGAGTTGTTGCGTAGTGGTATGTAGGGTTAGATAAAGCCAAAATCCAAACATGGTTGTATCTAGCCCGAGCTTTCTTGGACCAATGTTAGCATGTTACAGATTGGGCAACAAGTAGGTTGTCATTATAGAACATGTAAAGGAAGTCTAATAAGAGTTTTAGGTAGTATGCTCAAAGGTAAAGGGATAAGGCTACATAGATGATTCCTCCTTTAGTGGAGAAGGATATGATGATTATTTTTTATGGTACTTTGAAGGCTTCATTTTTATGAGAGGTTGGATGGTAATACCATTAAAAACTTTACAGATATGGTACTATCTAGAAAATGATTAGGAGTGCCACTAAGAGTGGTAACATTTCGAGTGGAGAATATTCGAGAAGTAAAAAAACTAGCTTTAGGGAAAAGGTAGAAGGAGAAGTGAACGTTGTTAGCCTTGAAAATCATGCACTTAAGAACCCTATACCCTATTTTTAGTGGTACTTTGAAGGCTCTATTTTATGAGAGGTTAGATGGTAATGCCACTAAAGCTTTACAAATATGGTACTATTTGGAAAATGATTAGGAGTGCCATTGAGAGTGGTAACATGTTAAGTGAAAAATAATCGAGAAGTAAACAACTAACTTTAGGGAAAAGGTAGAAGGAGAAGCCGATGTTGTTATCTTTGAAACCATACACTTATGAGCCTTACACCCTATTATCTGTACTAACCTATAGTATCTAGGCCAAGTTTGAGTTCTTACCCATTTACTCCTAAGCCTGTAAACACTATTGCTTATAACCCAACATACTATTATGCACAAAGTAGTAATCAGAGTACACAAAATGCTCAGAATGCCATGAATAACCCTAGACCTTTGAGGCCATCATAAAACAAACAATAATTTAGCCTTATCTTGATGTCTTATCGTGACTTGTAACTACAGTTGCTTCATGGATTGTTGATAGCACCAATTTATGTCACATTTCTACAACTTCTTTGATAGTGCAAGCCCCGCAAGCCAATCATAAGGGCTTAAATGGCATTGACAATTAGTCATTTTGTGTATTCAAACATTATATTTTTATCAATGTTAAAAAGCTATTTCTTTATCCATAAGATTTGATTGCATAATTGTTATAAATATCTTTTGTAGATAAAGCCTATGAAACACATTGACCTTGCAAGGGAATTGTAAAGAGTTACAATTGTGAGATCTTTATATATCAAAGTCATGTTTCTAAAATTATTCTTAGTTATCGTATTAACAAGATATGGCATTGACAATGCACAAAGACTAGTATAGTTAAGCCTCCATACATATGATGCATGTAAATGATCTCATAAGTTGAACTATAGAGATACTTGAGATCAACCATCATGAGAGTTTCATTTGGTATTTCACTCAAGTGTCTATAGAAATAATATCATGTGTCAGTTGTGTAAGTGATCTTCAGACTTGTGACACCAAAATCATCTCATATGATGAGTGTCATATTTTAATGCCATCATCAATGGGTCTATAAAAGATGGATGCTTATGATAGGGTGGTTTTGGTTATGGCATGAATCATATAATAGGTGGTGTCACTTTAAAGTATTTCTTGGAGCGCGATTAAAACTATTTTAATTAGCTTGTTAAAGATTGGGCCTTTGTAGTAACTTATTAATATTTTAGCCCAATGCCACACCAAAGATAGCTATTCCTTGTGCCTAACCCATTAGCAAGCCCAACTTGGAGTAGTTCACAACTAAACTTTCTTGACTTGATAATTAGGGTTTTTAACTCAACCCTTTAATTAACATGTTAGATAATTTAATTCATAATTAAATTTTCTAACCTAAGTAAAGAAATTTTACTTCATATAAATAATATTAAATAAGTATCAAAGAAATATTTAATTTTTAAATACAATTATTTGGTCTTGTTTAATAATATCCCTAAAACAATGTCCACAAATAGACATTATCTTGATAAGATGTTCTTATCTTTAGTACCATACAAAGACATCTCTAATTAGATTTCATAAATCTAATTTATGTCTGAAATTATTCTTAATTGAATTATTGAATTAAGTCTTCCTCATTCTAACTTTTATTGAATTAAGTCATACTCGACTAAATCCCAGTTTTGATCTAATAGATCATCTTATTGTGTGTGGCCTATTAGGCTTCCATCATAATGGCAATAAACATAATTACCCAATGAATTGTGTTTATAAAGATATACCAAGATTAGCCTCAAGCAAGGCATCATGGCCACCCATGTGTAGGAAAAGTTAATATGAGATCTTAAGAAACCTTTTAGTAACTAGCCACCCGATATGCAAGAAGAGTTAATATGAACTTTTACGAAGCCTTTCAGTAATTAGCCTCTCAATGTACTATGGTCCTTTCACTAGATATACTTGATAGACCATGAGCATGTGTAGCATCTGCTTATGTATCAATCCATATTAGTTCTTTGAGTTTTCAGTTAACCTCAGGAATTTAGAGAAAGATTTTCTCCTAAATTCCTCATGCATTGTCTAATGACTTTATTATGTTAACCAAAGCCAAGAACAAAAGAGATATGTCTCTGATGTCACTTAAAGTGGTGAATCCTCTCTATATCATTCATCCACATTTGTGTGGTTTATGCCATACTCATGTTGGTTTATGCCTTTGAACCAATTGGATTGGGACATGGGTTACAGGGTCAAATAACCACATACAAGTTACTACGTTAAAGTAACATAGGTTTTCCTTCATGTTTGTGGCATCATTGACACTTTTGCAAACACTAATTAGATGAAACCCTTGAAACACAATGGCCTTACAAAGTTATAAAGCTATTTATGTTGATGGTATCCTTATGCATCAAAGTTGTGTTTCTAAAAATGTTCCTAGTCATCATATTGTTAAGATGAGGTATTGACAATGCACAAAGACTAGGATATACTAAGCCTATATGCATTAAATGTAACAACCCTTTTAATCTCATAGAGGTTGAAGTGTACGAGATAATTAAGGATAGACTACAAGTGCTTGTTATGTAGAAACAAGTTCATTGAACATTGCCCGAATGAGAACTGCATTTAGTATAAGTCACTTAAGTATCTATGGAATATGTTTTCATGTGCCAGTTGTGTGAGGGGTTTTATTCTTTGATTCCATCATGAAGAAATCCATAACAGGTGGATGCCTATGGCAGGGTGGTTTGGGTATAAAGGGTGTTATGCTTTGATTCCATCATGAAGAAGTCCATAATAGATGGATGTCTATGGTAGGGTAGTTTTAGGCATATCATGAATCATATGGTGGATGAAGGAGTGATCCAGAGTGGATTCACCACTCTGAGTGACATTGGAGACATGTCTTAAGTGTTCTTAACTATGGTTAATTGGAATAAAGTCTCTAGCTAGAGTATAAATGAATTATGAGGAATGGTTCCTTATAGATTCATAAACATTAACCATGAGTTGTTAGAACAAATATGGATAGAGGTTTGGGTAGACACTGCACCATGCTCATCTTTAAGCTTGGATATATGGTGAAAGGATCGTATTACACTAATAGGTTGGTTACTAAAGGTTTTCGTTAGGTCACATTGACTCTTTAACTTTTGGGTAGTCATGATGGGTTGCTAGATCTCCCTTTTAATCTATGAGCATGATAAATGAGTTTATTTATGTTCATTAACCAAAATGTTGGGAACCTATGGGTCATAGATAGTAAGATAGATCTTCTTAGCTATATTAGCGTTGAATTAGTCTTAGTTTAATATAACTAAAGCCTAAGCTTAATTAGCTTGTGCTTAGATATTTTTAAGATTAGTAAATATTTTTTAAACACTTTGAAAAATAATAGAATGTGTTTTAACTCTTTCAAGAATTCAAAAATGTGTTCGTAATACATACTTTTATATAAAACATTTTTTAGATAAGTTTTACAAGTTTTGAAGTCATGAAAAACTTCTTAAAATTGATTTTCATATGAATATATCGATACTTTATGTGTATGTATCAATATAATACTTGGCAGTAACTAAATAACCTTGAAATGCAGAAATCACTGTTAATGTATCAAGATCGATTATTCTGTATCGGTATAACACTATTTAACAGTCATATTTTAGACCGTTAAATACAGTATATAAACACCTACTCAATTGTATCAATACAAAGTCATGGGGAACAACAAGAAATGACATTTTAAAGGCTCTATCGGCTATATTCCGTCACCAAATATCCCCAATAGCTATAATCATGATCAGGGCTATAAATAAGCCTTTCCAACTCCTTAAACAAGAGCAAGAACCAAGATATTGTGTTTAGAGTCATATTTTTCATCTTTTCCATCATTTTTGCTAAGTAGTTCATCCATGTATAGGATTAAATCTTCCCATCTTTGTATTCTTTATTTTGTATCTTCAAATAAATATTTTCCTTGAGTCAAAATTCCTGTAAACACCTAACCTTTAGAGGTTTTATTTGTTTACACTCAAATCCTTGTAAAAATGGGAGGTTATTATTTAGCCATTGAAAAGTAGAGAAGGATTCTACTTAACCTCCAAAAGTAGTGAGAGAGGGTTCTATCTTAACCACAAAAGATAGAGGGTAGATGTTTTTATCTTAGCCTTGAAAGATAGGGAGTATAAAGGTTATACCTTGTCCTTAAAAAGTAGACAATTGAAGTTAGTGAATTCTAGAAATCCGAAGTAAGTGAGACCGAGGCAGAGGATGCAGGTAATTGAAGTCGAACCTCTCTAAATAATTGACTCTGCTTCTTCTTTCCTTTTTCTGTAATTGTTTATTTTTATTCACTAACTTAAACTACAAAGTTTATTGTTTAGATTTCTCAATTTTATTTATCAAAGTTTGAGAAATGAATTCACCCCTTCTTGATTTCATTCATAGCTAAAAGGTCTAACATAATTGTTGCATTAAATTCAAGATTTAATTAAGTATGACTTAATTAAATAGAAGGTAATTTGAATAAAGGACTTGATTGAACAAGTGTAAGTATTTGAGACAAAAATTAGATTTGTGAAATCTAGATTTTGTTGTCAAATTAAGACATAATTAACAAGATTGTCTTACTAAAATAATGTCTAAATAAAGACATAAAATGTATATTTGGACAAACACTGGTTCTAGTTGAAATTAGATTTCACCTAGACTCGAGACTTAATTCAGAATCAAATTTCCTATCTCAACAATTTATTTATTATCCCTTCAAATGTTATTTTAATATTAATTATTTGATAATAAATATTAAATAATATTAAAATTAAGTTAAAATACTTTTAACGAAATTAAGGATTTTATAGTGATAAAATCTATAAGGATGTGTGTATACTAGCTAAATTATGTTTCTAATTATTTATTTAAATTTTATAATTATTTGATAATTATATTTATTAAATAAATATTATTTTCTTATTTAGAATAAATAAAATTGAATTAATTGGATTAAATTTATGGAAACACAAGTCTTGCCCAAAAAACCCTAAATAATGTGTCATTATCTATCCTTGTAGCCCAGCTTGTTGGGCAGATTTCTTTGGCCCAATTTTGGAGCATATTTTAGCCAAGGGTGGTCGGAAAAGCTGACCAATAAAGTTTATTTGAAGCTAGAGTTGGTTAAATTAAAACAACTAATATAAGGGAAAAGAGCTTCACTTGATTTAAGAGTTTTAATTAGGTTAAAACTCTTCCATCCTAAGTCAAGGTAGGGTGAGGATTAAGCTATTATCTAAAGACTCATTGGGATAGAAAAATTAGTGGTTTTCTAACCTAATTTAGTAGAAAATATTTTTAAGGTTTATCAAATATTTTCCTCAGCCATTCCATTATTGCCGCCACCTCCTAGCATTCCTATTCTTATTTTTTCACCAACCTCTTTTAAAATTGTTCTTGGTTCTTGATTGGTAAAAAAAAAAAAAAAAAAGATTACCTTTTGGTTGAAGGTTGATAACCCTTCTAGCTAGCATGAGAGAATAACTGAGCTTTAAGAAGGTTTAAATAGTCACTGGTGTCGATAATCATTAAAGAAAGGATATGTATGTTGCTTATGATCTTTAAAAATCTTTCAAGAAATAAGCTTCTTGGAATTTTTTTGATTTGTTGTATTTTAAATTTTGACATCTAAATCAAGGTAACTTCTGATCATATAGATGTTCAATTCTTGAATTAAATTTTTAATGTTTACTACATGCAAGTGCTTCCCTAAAGATTCATAAGAAAGTTTAACTATTTCTATGTTTATTATTTCCACTATGTTTATATTATGTTTTAATGATTATTTGCAAATCCAATACATGCATGAAGCCAGACATCATCAAGAAAGAGTTGCCTTCAAGTGGTATCAAAGCCTATAGGTTATGGATTACATGTAGTGTGTATAGTCTAATTCATGGTAACTGACATTCGAATGTCACATGTATAGATATATGAAGTTATGGGTCATAAAGCTTTATAAAATAATTTTTATAATTTTTTTATTTCTAGAAAGCATGCATAAAAGTGCATTGATCATTATTAAAAGGTTTAATACTTAATGAAAATTAGTTTTTATTTATGTAAATTAAATATACGTTAAATTGATAAAAGGTGAAGACATGTACCTTGTGACTTGCGATTTCTCTATGAATTTTTTTCTAATGGTTTATTTGTTCTAAAAATTGATTGTTTATTTGATTTTATCATATTTAACTTATAAATTCAATTTTGATTTATTTAAATATGATTAAAAACAAAGAAATATAATTTTGAATTTTCTTGGTGGTGTAGCATGATATGGTGTTTATTGGCTAATTTTGGATGTGATCCTACACCTAATGCACCTAAAATTGTTATGGAAAATTTCTTAGGTTTGCTACAATTCAGTACAGCAAGTTAATCAAAGAATATGTGATTCTTTAATGGATCTTGGTTGCTAAAAGTCAAGGATGTTGATGCCACATCCATGAAAGGTGTATCATGTGATTTGTGATTTGCGTGGCAATTTATTGCTATTGAGTTTGTTGCTTTCTTTCAAACTTTGGCAGCATCTTGAATGAGTTTTCAGCATCTAAAATCAATATATAAATATCCTCCACTGGTGTGGAAAATTAGGCATTAAGACTATGGACTATGGCAAGGTAAATGCCATTTCCCAGGTTTTCTTGTGACTTGTGATTAAAGGACAAATTTGTTGCCTTCTTGGGTGCAACCTTGACTTAGTTGTTGGCAGCAACTAATCTGATTTTGTTGCACTTGAAATAGCCCCAAAACATTATCTAAGGGTGGTAGTTAAAGGCTATTGGTATGGTAAAAAAGATAGCCAAAACCAAAGGCTCTAATTGTTAGAGTCCTATTTCCATTAGAACTAGTTTTCTATTGGGAGTGAAATTCCTTAACCTAGGAATTAGATTCCTTAAATTATGGAAGGACTTTATGATGGATTAGAAATATTTATCAAATAAAATTGGTCCCAAAAGTTAGTTATATTGATAGAGTGTTAATTCAACTAGGATTCTTTAAGTAAACATGTTTTAAAAGAATCAAGATTTAGAAACTTGTTTTCTTAAATTGTTTAATTAAATAGGTTACCTTCATTTTAATTCATTAAATGTGTTAATTTTTGAAACCTAATATAAGCATGCAAATAAAAATATTTGTCTTTGTTGAAACAAATCACCTAAAGGTTAGGTAAATGAGCAGATTAAGACTAGTTTCTTAAAAGTTAGGAATAAAGATTAAATGTGTTTAATCACTATGGCCAATTCTTATAGATGCTTTTTTGAATATTATAAATTTGTTTGTACATACATTGTACACTTGTGATTACCATGTGATATTAGCTATACATTATTATTATGCTATAATTGTTAAAGCATAAAGGATGGTTATGGACTTAAACCTTCGTTTGACTAGGTTGTGGATGGTTAATTTTCTTTACGTGGAGTTTTTTAACCTTCTTTTTTCTCTTTACTATCCAAGGTTGTAAAATTCTTTTCTCACCTTTGTCTTCAAATGTATTTAAGGTTTCTTCAAACTTATGTAATTGTTACATAATTAAAGATCCATGATTACGTTAGCATTAGAGAAGTTATGTACTTCAAGATGCAAAAGAGATGGCACCGAGATGAAGCCCAAGGAGATTACCACGAAGACTTATTTGATATGCAAATAGTATCCCTAGGAGATTGACCACCTAGTTTCCTCATGGCTTAAGGAAACTAGTTTAGATGAAAGTCCATAATCATCCTTGTAGATTACATGTGATAGATTTATTTTATGTTGATAAACATATGTGATATTTATGCACCTGAAATCAATGCCAATGCAATCAAAAGAAAATCAATGAGATAAATAATATTTGATAAAAGAAATCCCTTGTAAAATATTGAGTGCTTAAGCATGATAGCATGCATTCCATTAGATTATAACAAGATACCCAAGTTTCAATCGCTGGGATTTATTAGGCTATCCCTAAGGTCCCTTTTGCCCTAGCTATTTGAGTTATAATTAATGGGTCTTACTCAACTAAAGACGTGTTGTTTGGATGCTTACAAACTTGACCTATGGCATTAGAACCGATGGGTAGGTAGGGTTACAACCTAACTATTCTAGGAGTTGCATAGAGAAGTAATTGGTAAGTAAGTTACCTTCTCAATTGGTTCTTACATGGCTTGTTGGGCTATCCTTAAGGTTATGCAAGAATGAAAGCAATCCTAGCTCATTAAGAAGATTCAAATGTTAAACATCTAGTATTATAGTTAAAGGCTATAATTATGCAAAAATAATAAGGAATAATCATTTTAGTTTTAAAACCTAACTAAATGGTTATCTTAAGTATGTTATTGACAGTAAACATGTTCTAAAATTTCTATGGGATAATAAAACAAGACGTATGACATCTAATCTATCACTGCGTAGCATATTAGATGCTAACAAGTTGACTAGGCCAAATTTCATTGATTGGCTTTGAAATGTTAAATTTGTTTTAACATAAGAGCACTAGGCTTATATGGATGACCTTATAGCCAATGAGCTCAGACTTGATGCTTCTCAAGAAGAGAAAGATGCTTATTGAGTTCATAGAGATGATCTCACATAGGCTACATGTGCAATGATGGCTAGCATGGCACCTAATCTCCAGAAGCAACATGAAGGCATGGAAGCTTCAAACATTGTCTTAACCTTAGAGAATTGTTTGATAAAGAAAGGCACACTAAGAGGTTTGACATCTTAAAGGAATTATTCCAAACAAAGATGTCTAAATGTACATTTATGAGAACTCATGTGCTAAAGATGATTCTAGATCACTTATCTAAAATAGTTAGGCTGGTCGATAGATAATAAGTTAGATATCAATCTAGTTCTTTTTCCTCTGCCTCCAAGTTTTTCACAATTTGTGTTAAACTTCAACATTAATCACCTAGAGACATCCCTTCTAGGATTGTTGAACATGTTATCTATAGCAAAAAAGTCTCTTACCAATGAAAAGTCTATCCACATGGTTACTTCTATTTCTACTTCTAAGAAAACCAAGAACAAGGAAAAAAATTAAAAAAAAAAGATTGATCAAAGAGTTTAAATCCATTTATTGGTGTAAAGGCTAAGGATGGAACTGATAAGGGTACTTGTCATCAGTATGGAAAACCTGGTCATTGGAAGAAAAATTGCAGAGAGTACCTTGAATCGGTTAAGGATAAAAAACAAAGGAGAGTTTTTAACTCAGGCATAAATTTAAAAAATTCATTTACTTTCCTTCAGTATATGATATTTTATTATTGGTTCTAAGTATGTTTGACATATTGTCGAGACTAATGATAAAGATAATGAGAAGGATAAATGAAGATGAATCATTAAAGAAGAGGGTAACTCAGATGATGTGGATCCGGCTTATGCCTCTATGCATGGTACTTATTGAGAACTTCCATTTTATTTTAAACATTGGATGTTTATGTTTTTGGTTTTATGGATCAAATTTTACGAAGTTTCATTTTGAATAAATGTTTTGAACATATGTTTTTTGTTGGCATACAGATTTCATGCTTTTAATTTCCTTTATTTAAAAACATCTTAGTAGAATTGTTCTACATCATGGTCTATCAAATTATACTAATTGATTAAATTAAGCCCAATTAATTTAAAATTTTGAATCTTATTAAAATTGAATTCCATGTAAAGGTCTTGCAAATATTATGTTTAGTGGGCGTATTCATGAACTATTAAAAGTTAATATTCATGAAAATGTAAGACTTAGTGGGGAATTCATGGGATATTAAAAGTTAATATACATGAACAAGTGACAAACTAATGTTATACATGCTTGGATGTAATTTTGGAATGAGTTCCAAACTGGAGAGATTACATATTTACATCCAACAGACATTAAACAAACCATTTCATCATAGGCTTCTAAAAATGATTTATTTTGGATTATAGCTATGAGGCTAACTAAATTTGATTCCAATAGTTGTAAGACAACTGAGCCATATGATTTGAATCAAGGTTTCATTATGATCCAAGCAGTTTTATGACTCAATAATGGAGATAATCAAAGATGAATTGACATATTCTCTAACAAAGAGACACTAAGAATAATACAATTGTTTCAAGTACAAGTGAGAGATATTGGTGTATGCCCTTAAACCAATTAGCATAGGACATGGAATATATGGTCAAATAACCACATACAAGTTACTAAGTTAAAGTAACATAGGTTTTCCTTCATGATAATGGCGTGATTGATACTGATGCACACATTAATTGGATGAAGCCCTTGAAAAATAGTGGTGTTGCAAAGTTAGTAAACCAGTTGCGATAATGAGATCTTTATACATCAAAGTCGTGTTTCTAAAATTGTTCCTAGTCATCGTATTGTTAAGATGGGGCATTGATAAAGCACAAAGATAAGTATATCCTAGATGCATTTAACCCTTTCATTTCATAAAGGTTGAAGTATATATTATACTTAAAAGCCTATAGGTGCCTATTTTATGGAAAACGTTCACTAAACATGGTCTGTATGAGAACTCCATTTGGTATAAGTTACTCAAGTGGTTATGGAATATGTTCTCACATGCTAGTCGTGCATAATAGTCCATAGACTTATGATACCAGGTCATCTCGTACGAGGAGTGTTATGCTTTGATTCCATCATAAATGGTTTCATGATAGATGGATGCTTATGGTAGGGTGGTTTTGGGTGTAGAATGAATCATATGGTGGTAAATGAATGATCTGAGAGGATTCACCACTTTGAGTCACCACTTTGAATGACATTGGAGATATATCTCAAGTGTTCTTAACTATGGCTAATTATAATAAAGGCTCTGGCCAAAGCATAAATGAATTATAAGGAACCGTTCCTTATAGACTTCTAAACATCAACCATGGCCGACTGTACACCATGCTCATCCTTAATCCAGGATATATGGTGAAAGGATCATACTACACTGATAGGTTGGCTACTAAAAGGTTTGTATAAGGTCACACTAAGTTTTCAACATTTAGGTCATCTTGATAGGTTGCTAGATCTCACACTTGATCTATGAAAATAATAAATGAGTTTATTTATGTTCATTACCAACATACAGTATATTTATTGGATTAAATCCAAGATTTAATTAAGTATGACTTTATTAAATAAAATGTAATTTGAATGGACTTAATTGAATAAGTTTAATTATTTGAGACAAAAATTAGATTTATGAAATTTAGATTTTGTTGGCTAATTAAGACATTAATAGTAAGATTGTCTTATTAAAATAATGTCTAAATTAAGACATAAAATGTATACATGGACAAATGTTGGTTCTGGTCGAAGTAGAATTTCATTTAGACTCAGGATTTGATTGAGAATCAAATTGCCTATCTTGACAATTTATTTATTATCCCTTTAAACATCATAACATTAATTGTTTGATAATTAATATTAAATAATATTAAAATCAATTTAAAATGGTTTTAACTAAATTAAGGATTTTATAGTGATAAAAATCTATAGGGATCTGTGTATACTAGTTAAATTGTGTTTCTAATTTACTTATTTAATTTCTATAATTATTTGATAATTATATTTATGATATAAATATTATTTATTTATTTAATTTCTATAATTATTTGATAATTATATTTATGAAATAAATATTATTTATTTATTTAGAATAAATAAAATTGAATTAGTTAGATTAAATTGATGGAAACACAAGTTTAGCCCAAAAACCCTAAATATTGCACCATTATTTATTCTTGTAGCCCAAGATTACTGGGCCAATTTCTTTGGCCTAATTTTGGTGGATTTTTTTGACCAATAAAGTTTACTTGAAAATAGGATTGGCTCAATTAAAACAACTAAAACAACGGAAAATAATTTCACTTGATTTAGGAGTTTTGATTAGGTTAAAACTCTTCCATCCTAAGTCAAAGTAGGGCTAGGATTAAGCTATTATATAAAGATTTGGGATAGAATAATTAGGGGTTTTTTAACTAATTTAAGAGAAAATATTTTTAAGGTTTTACAAAGTATTTTCCATGACTATTCCATTATTGCCAACACCTCATAGAATTCTTATTTTCATTTTTGCGCCAACCTCTTTTGAGAATTATTTTTAGTTCTTGATTAGTAAAAAATAAGAAAGATTAACTTTTGGTTGAGGGTTGATAACCCTTCTAGCTAGCACTAGATAATCACTTAACCTTAAAAAGGTTTCAATAGTCACCTATATGGATAACCCTTAGAGGCAGGACATATGTACTGCTTGTGATCTTCAAGCGTCTTTCAAGGAATCATCTTATTGGAATCTTTTTGATTGGTTGTATTTTAGCTTTTGACATCTAAAATCGGGGTAACTCCTAATCATATGAATGTCTAATTCCTAAATTTAATTTTTAATATTTATTGTATGTGAGTCCCTCCCTAAAGATTTGTAGGGAAATATGGCTTTTTCTATGTTTATTATTTCCATTGCATCTATATTATGGTTTGAAGATTTTTTGAAATCCAATACATGCATGAGCCTGGACATCACTAGGAAAAAGTTCTCTTCAACCCAAAACCACTCTACCATAAGCATCAATCTATTATGGACTTCCTCGTGATGGAATCAAAGCATGATACTCCCCATACAAGATGACCTAGTATCATAAGTATGAGGCCTAATATACACGACTGGCACATGAGAACATATTCCATAGACACTAAAGTGACATATACCAAATGGAGTTCTCATACAAGCCATGTGTATGAACTTGTTTCTACAAAACAAGCTCCCATATGCTATCCTCAAGTATCTCTATACTTCAACTTCTATGATATTAAAGAGTTGCACACATCAAATGCATGAAAGCTCAAAACATGCTAGTCTTTATCATTTTCAATGCCTTGTCTTGACAGTATGATGATTAAGAGCCTTTTTAGAAGCATGGCTTTGATGCATCATCATCTCATCATTGTAATTGTAGACACGTCATTTTATCTAGGCCCATTTCTACCATCCCGAGTCATAATTGAAAGATTATAGAATCCAAAAAGTAATAAAAAATAAAATAGGGATGGCTACCAGGTTCTATGTCGCTAGTTAAAAAATTTTTTTGGAAAGGTGTGGAATTACTATGGGTCATATTAAGGAAAAATGTAAAAATGAGACATCAAAAGTCATTATTCGAGGCATCACAAAGTTTTTCAAATGAGCATAAGTCTGTTTTCCACTATTTGTAACCATGGTGAAGTATTCAAAAAGCCTAAGGTATGTGAAAGTCACATTGGTGCATAAGTATTAATACGAAGCTTTCATGACACCAAAAATTTAAATTTCACATTTAGCATCGATACAAAAAGGTTTGGTACCGATTCTTAAGGTATAGTATCAATATTTGGCATGCTTGTTCTATACAGACCTTGGCCGTAGATGTCGTTGTGATTTTTTGCAAAATGTATCAATACACAAGCTAGAATATTGATATAAATCCATGGAGTATCAATATAGGCTGCTAATTCTTGACACCTTCTATTTCATTCATCCTTCCTCTTAAAACTTCCTTCCCTTAACACCCTACCATAAATCTCTTTTTTTTTTTTTGCATCATTTCCTTGCACATCAACATAAAAAAAAAAAGAAAGAAAGGTGAGTCCCAAGTTGCTGCTAAAAAAAAAGGCTAAAGCTTGAGGCTTTTGGTAAATTTTCTTACCTACCTTTATTTCTTTTCTTATTTCCAGTACTTGCATCATTTTAGTGTATCATTTATGTTGCCATGACCATCCTAGGACCTCCATGCATTATTGTTGCCTTGGTTGTGGTCGTTTTAGGATTTTGATGTTCTTTCGATGCCTTGATGTTGCTTGATAGGCCAAACATTTTCTCTTTCATTCTGTCATCAAAGCAGTTCCTATTAATGCATTTTTGTCATGTTTGACCTATTTTTGCATGCTTAACACATGCTTGAGTGGTCTTCCTAACATGCATTGAGTATGTTCATATATTTTCTTTCATTTTAAGGAGTCTTATGGCACAAAAATGCTATCTTGAAAATTCTAACGTGTTTTTTCTTTGATTTAATATGTTCCTGTCATTTTCCATAGCATGATTTTTTATGCCATTCGTGGAGTTATCATTTCCATGCATCTTATTTGTCACCTCTTTGCATTCTTTTGTCATATTTTCCATGTTAAAATGGCATCTTTGTGTGTTTGCACGTGTTATCCCTATTCATCTTTGCGTATATTGCATTTTGTTCATGACATCCCTTTCAAGATGCTTGCTTGTTTGCTAAAAATCTAATTTTCAAAAAAAAAAATCCCCAAGTTAAGTTCATGCTACCTCCAATAGATGAAGAACAACATGGATTTAATGTTCTCATAAAATTGATCTTCCAATCTTGGTGGCAAATTAAGCATTTCAAACCTGGACATGGTAAAATAAGTTTAAAGATGTTGTTTTTCAAACAAAAATAACCCTTTTGGTTGATGAAAAATATATATTAAGCCTTGATCTTGAGTTTAACACCTTTATGGTGGCATGGTCAATGGGTTGACTCATTGTCCCAAAGTACTCCAAGATTATGGAATGAACTCGTGATGCCAGTGTCATTCTTTTCCCTATCTTGTGGACATTTAGATGTCCATAACTTGAATTTGACCGCCAAGAAACCCAAAAAATTGAATAACCCCTATTTTTTTGCACTAGCAGCACTATAGACTAAATTTGAAAAATTATTTTCAAACTATAAATGTTTCTTCTAGAATTTTTTTGATATTTTTCCCTTAAAGGGCATCGAATTATCTTCCCAAAGATGTCTCGTTTGCCCTTGGATCATTTCAGCTGAGAAAGTTTTGGTTTTTCAAACCTTTGCTATATGGAACGCCTAGGACCAATGCATAACACTCTATTTAGGCTGTTTTGGCCCATTAAATTAATTTTTTATATTATTTAAATATTTTTCCTAGAAAATTTACAAAATTCTCTCTCTCTACAAAGCTATTGATTACGATTTAACAATTTTGGATGAGCCCAAAATGATGTTTCAAAGTCCATCATGCCCTTTCCCTGGTACATGCTGCTAGTGTCAAAATAGGCCTAATTCTAAAAATTAATTCTGCCTAGAAGGTGATTTTCTAGGATTTTTAAAATGTTTTTATATCAATCTTCATTAAGTTAACTTTCCAAGGGTACCGTGCTTACCCCTTGAAGCCTTCGGATGAACCTAAAATAAATTCGAGAAAGGAGACAATGCGATGCTACCCCTTATTTTCTTTAAAATTAAAATTAACCTAGTCTCCCAATTGCCATAATCGGGACGTTCGAACTTTTCAAAATGCATCTGATTGGCTCTCTTGCAACACAAACCCTTTAGGCTTGGATCTTCAGTTCTTTATGTTCAAAATATTTTTTTTTCAAAATATCTTTTCCTTTTAAAACATTACAAATTTTCATCTTTGGGGATATTCCAATGCCATCTTTTTGAAAGGTTACTGTAACCCTGTTTTCCATTTAAAAAAACTTAAATTTTTTCTCTCAATTGAGATTTCCTAATTATTTTCTTAAAATATCAAGATCTTTATCTCTGTCAATGCTTCAACCCTACCTTTTTAAAGGGATATTCTAACCTCTTTTCTACATTAAAAATCCAAAAATTTTCTCTCTTTTGGATATCCCAGATTGTTTCGATTAAAACCTTTTTTCATCCCTCAAATTACCATAGAATCCAAACTCGTCTCTAAATTCTTATTTTGGTTATTCTTTAATAATCAAAGACAATTATGAGATACATCCCCATCATCCCTCCATTTTACACTGCTTCATTTGTGATTGTTTGTTTGTGAAATCATTATATTCTTTTTCATCTTACTAACACATTTCCTATTTGTAGTGACTTCATACATTCACATTTAAAGTTTGTTTTCAAAAATTTTATAAACCAATGTTCCATGTCATTATCTCTCCAATGCCTAAAATGAAATATGTGAATTTGCAAAATTTAATATGAAGGTTATTTTCATAAAAAATCCTTGTGCTTCCCCTACCTCCATGGCACATAGGTGATATAAAGTTTTCTATCAAAGCCCAAATTTACAATTTCCATAAAAGTTCATGCATTAAAAGGGGTTATATCTAAATAATGACCAAATAGAACTAATTAAACTGAAACCAAAGTGAGATATAGTTAACAAGTACCAATTTCATGCATCATGGGGGTGCCAATCCTTTCTCACCCGCAACCAGCTCCTAACCCAACAAATGAGTCTTTGGACCTTGTAGACCTTGAAATCAATGTCTCGAGCTTTGTAACTTGAGATATTATTTTCAATAGGCTTCCTATCATGCCTAGCTTGAAATGGTCGATGGTGACTCCAAATTTGTGGTTATTTCCTGAGAACTTTCTAGGACTATTTGGATAAGTGATTTGTCCGATAGTCTCTCTCCCCTTCATCTTATCATGCCTAATCCTAATCCCAACCAAGGGATAACTCAAAGGCTCCAATCAAACACCATATATCTTTTAAGTTGAATGTGCTCACTTCAAATTATCCATAGAGAAAAAAAAGGGTCATGTGGTGACTGTAACTTATTACTAACTTTGCAAGGCCATTGTGTTTCATAGGCTTCACCCGATTAGAGTTTGCATGAGTGTCAATCATTCCACTAACATAAAGGAAAACCTTGAATCACTAACAAAAGTGATTGACTTATATCCTAAACCCTCATCCATAAAACCAATCAAGACCAACGTTAATCTACCAGCCTAAAGAGCCAACCAACATAGACCCCGCTATGACCCTCTTCCTTAGTCTTATAAGGAAATGTTTAATAAGCTCTTTGAGGCATGGTTAGTGGCCTTTATTTTTTGCAAACCATATGATTGTAATTACCGTAGCTAGTATGACCCAAATTTGCATTGTAAGTACCATGCAATAGTTAGGCACTCAATTGAAAATTGTATGGCCTTAAAGCAAAATATCTGAAGTCTTTTTAAAAAGGGCACCGTTCGATTCGATAATGCCCTATGACCTAATATGGTAGGAAATCCCTTACCTTATCATCTCAAACCCAAAATTAATGCTCTGATTGCTAGAAAAAGCGATGAGAGAAATCAAAGGTCCAAGAAGTTAGAGCTCGAATGGAAAAAATACTAGCAATCTAGATTGAAGGCGAGATTTTTGGTTAGAATCATGGAGGCATCAAAAGTCGATCTGATCCTACAGCTAACTACTAAAAATTCCACATAGCTTCAAAACATACTCTACAAAGCTATCCTGACTTTTTAGCCATGATTCAAGGAATGATAGATAATGGTGTAATTGTATTCTATGTAAAAGTCAGACTAGAGGAAGAAAAATCAATTAACATGGCCGGTAAAGGATAATCTTAGCCACCCTATTGTGTCAGTTGCCTTCTTATCATTCATTGTAACTAGCTAAAGGTTACACCTTCGAAGACTAAAATTACTCCCAGTCTTGTTATTAGAGCACCAATAGCATTCCATACCAAAACAACAAATAGATATCATGGAAATATGATGGTGGCGTGATAACTCCAGAGGTTGTTGCTAGTCAATTGGCTATTGTTAACATTATTAGCTTAAGCCATGTAACATGGAGTAGTCACATTTATGGTCCAAAAACTAGCAAAACTGGTGGTAAAACAAAATCAAAAGGATAAATGTCAGGAAAAGCCATAGTTATTGAAAATGTCCTGGAAAAAGTCTAAAAACTAGTAAAGGAAAAAGAGACAGTCGAATTTCTCAAGTTCATTAAACATAGTGGTATAGCATAGTGAAATAGTTGAAACAGTAACCAACAAAGATTTTTTTTGTTAGCCTTGTTGCTTAGCTTAGAAGCACATTAGAATGCTTTGTTAAAAGTACTCAACCAGGCTCATGTTCCTTAAAACATCTCCATAAATAAACTGGATTGCTTGGTAAATAATATTGTTGTTGACAATTTCATTTCATTCAGTGATGATGAAATCATGCTAGGGGGCAACACTCTAATGAAAGATCTCCATATCAAAACTCACATTAAGGGACCATGTTGCATAAAATCCTCATTGACAATGGATTGACTTTGCATGTAATACATCTACTCATGTTGTCTCACTTGCTAATTAATGCCCACCAGATCAAGCATAGCTATACAGTTATCAAGGCATTTAGTGGGATAAAAAGAGAAATCAAAAGGACTATTTTGATCATTATAAATAATGGCTCATGTCCATTAAGATTGTTTCATGTAATGGACATTATCCTAGCATGCAACTGCTTGCTAGGCTGACCATGGATTCATTTTGTGGAGGCTATTCCATTATCTTTGCATCAAAAGGTGAAATTCATAGTTAATAAGAAATTAGTCAGCCTATTTGGGGAAGAAGATATCGTGGCCATGACTTCTAACCTAGCCCCTTGTGTTAAAGCAAATGCTAAAGTTGAAGAATGCTCCTTCAGATCCTTTGAAATTGTTAACGCCACCTTTGTTGCAGAAAGGTTTATATCCATAACTTAGACTTTCAAAGAGCAGTAAGTTAGGTCTCAAGCTTATATTCAAGAAAGAAGCCCAAGCTAAAAGGGGACTTGGGAAATATTTGCAAGGAATCAGTTAGTCCATTAATGTCATTAATAAGAAAGACAAGCATATATTGGGTGTCAAGCCAGAATAGAGTCAAAAGAAAAAAAAAATTTAAGAACAAATCTTGGTGGAAAAAGCTAACCCAAGGCATCGGTCAACAATTAAGCCAGAAGTTGATTTTTTACCCCTTTTTGGATGAAATTTTCTCTCATAGAAGGGTCATTAATCTAGGAGCTAAAGAAAGAGAAACCAAAAAAGTCATTACGATGATTAATGAAGCTTTCAATAAGTGCCCAGTGGCCACCATTGGAGAAGATAGTGAAAAACTATATAATTATTATGGGATCCATCCTTATCCTTCTAGATATGTCTTAAGGAATTGGACTTATATTAAGAGAATCGTAGCGTTTAGGCCAATTTCAAAATAATTCCAGAAACTCATTTTGTCATCTAAGAATCTTTTAATTAAAACTTCAAATGTCAAACTATCATTTACAGAAATGAAATGCATATGACCTTTTTGTCTATATCCAAATTCTTTTATGCCAATATTTATTTTCCTTTTTACATACACATACACACAAATTATGTCATATATTTGTTTGCCCATTTCTTTCCTTCTTTTTACCTTTATAGATTTCCCATTCAAAGAGAAGTGGATGATCCCAATCACCATTTAGAGGTTGATTTTGAACGAGCTGTTTCCTTGGGCAAGGTTAATTTTGAAGAAGGTGTTGATAATCATACTTTGCAACCCAATCTAAATCTACTAAAAATAATTGGGCAAGAGGATGAATGAATAATGCCTCATGAAGAATCCAAAAAGGTGATAAATTTGGAGGATGATGAAAATGATAGAAAAGATGTTAGAATAGGGACTGCTCTTATGCCAGCCACCATGAAAGAATTAATAAGTTTACTCTAAAAGTTTTGAGATGTTTTTGCATGGTCCTACCAAGACATGCCAAGATTGGATACCAAAATCATGATCTATAAGTTACATCTTAAAAAGAATAAAATGAAAAATGCTTTTGAAAATAAAAGAAGAGGTAAAGAAATAATTCAAGGTTAGATTTCTCAAGGTGGTAAAATAATTAAAATGGGTGCAAATATTGTACCAGTTCCCAAGAAGGATGGTAGACTTAAAATATATGTAGACTACCAAGACCTAAATCGAGCTAGTCCAAAGGATAATTTTCCTCTTCCCTGCATAGATACTCTGGTTGATATACTATGAAGAATTAACTATTTTTTTTGATGGATTGATTTTCAAGGTATAACCAGATACAAATGGCACTAGAAGACACGGAAAAGACCATATCTGTCATAATATGGGAAACTTTTTGTTATAAAGTGATGCCATTTGGACTGAAAAATGCTAGGGCAACTTATCAGAGGGCAATGGTCAGTTTATTCCATGATATGATGCATAAAGAAATAGAGATATGTAGACACCTTACTTTGTCTGGGCTAATTTTTAGCAATCTACTGCACGAACGTGAGAAGGGGTGATGATCGCCGGGTGACAACTATTTTAGGGAGGTCAAGAAGGCCTATGGATCATATCAAAGGTAAATGGAAAGATATGTCATCAAAGGATGTAGTTCAAGGTGTCTGGGGACAAAAGATATGAGAAAATTCATAAATTTGCTTGAATGTATCGATACATGGTTCTCATGTATCAATACAATGCTCCAACGATCCAAAAATTTGAAATATCCCCATTTGTATTGAACAACATGTAAATGTATCGATACATGAACTTATGTATTGATACAGGAGCTCATGTATTGATACTAGGCTATGCCAAGACCAAAATGTGCATTCTGTAAAGAACTGTATCAATACATATCAACATGTATTGATACAATGGTTCATAGTATCGATACAATGGTTTATAGTATCGATACAATGGTTTATAGTATCGATATAATGTTCATTGTATCAATACACTCAAGGTTTTTGGACCAAATGTATCGATTCATTCTGCAATGTATCAATACATACAAGCCATTTTCCATGATTTGGGCATTTTTGACTCGTCGATCATGGATCAAAAACCTAATTTTAACTCATTTCTTTGCATTAGAAAAGATCAAAACCCATATCAGATTATGAATTTGGACTTTTAAATTGATCAAAACATTTTTTAAAGTCTAAATTATATCAAAAAGGTTAATGTCACATGATCACCCTACTCCTCCTTAGTTTGTTGACCAAGATCACCATTAGCCACCCTATTTGGAAAATCATTTCAGCATTTAAACCAGCCACCCTATGTCCATCACATTGGCAACAAGTTGCTCCCTACACCACTCTATAGCCGCCAAGCTGACATCACTTTGTCTCCTTTGAGAAATGACCAAAAACACCTCTAATTTGGCTCCAAAATGCTATTATAAATAAGCTACTTATATCTCAGTTAGGGATCCTTAGATTCCAGCTCATTTTAAGCTTCTAAAACACATTCACACATCAAGAAAACCAAGTCCTATAGCTATTCACTCAGTACCCAAAAATAGCCCCAAAACACTCACTATCAACCACTACATATTCTGAAAATTACCCTCATCCATACCAGAACCAAAATCTCATGGTTTCTCTCTTTTTCTTGCTTATTAACAACAAGGAAGAGAGGGAAATTCAAGCCATCTCTGTTGCTCCAACTGTTTGGCCAAAAATTAAAGTCCTATTGGTATAACTTCCTACTTTATCACTTTCATTTTCTATTTTCCAGCAACTTCATCATTTTAGTGAGCTCTTCATGTCTCCATCACCCTCTTAAGATTATCATGCATTATTATGGCCTTTGGTTATGGTAGTTTAGGATTTGGATGCCTTAATGCCCCTTTGATGTGCAAAATGCCTAATTTCATCCTCATTATTTTAATAGCTCTTACTCATGCATTTTATGCCATATCCATGCATCTTGTTATGATTAATCCA